>JAHZMT010000347.1:0-12671 GCA_027743785.1 Sinhomidia bicolor
CATGAAAGGGTAATTAATTACGTCACCTTTTCAGCATATCAGATTAAAATTTTTGATAACGAGCAGTAATTATAAAGCTCATACGATCATTCTTTTTTTTATTTAAAAAAAATTATTTGTTGACAACATCTCTCGTTTTTTTACACACGGAAAAAAGGGATGCCTTCAACATCAGTTTATACTTTTGCAAGTAAAGGTGTAAGTCAGCAGAAGAATGAATGCACCACCACCAAATAAATAGATGGCTTCAATTTTGATTCCAATGCGTGCTTGCACCCTTTTGAACAGATGTCGTGAAAAATTACTGTCATTTTTTCAAAGAGTACTTATTGTTATTATTATTATTATCAAGTCAAAAAAGTGCATATAAAAATGCAGTAAAGTAAAAGGATATCAGCAGAATATCAGATCAGAGCATATACCTATTCTACTGCTTATATAAATATAAATGACAAATGATTATATTAAGAAAGTGCTGTGCTGTAGGGGGTGCATCATGAACAAATATACATATTTTTTCTGTATTATTCTCTCTAAAAAAAGTAAGGCAAGGGGTAAAAAAGTGCAACTATTTAATATTAATAATAATAATGATAATAATATCATTGCAAGGTCGTTTGCTTGTTCATCTGAATTTTTTTTTTATATTGGGTATTATTACCAATCGCACCGCACAGCAGCAGCAGCAAGTGCAGCTTGAAGGGATGCCAAGATACACTTTCTTGCACTTGAATAGTAATATCAGTTCAAATAAAATGAGCAGTAATCTATTATTGATTGTAACTGTTGTTGTAACCCACCTGCGTGCAGTATACTTTTCTAATTTAATAATAATAATAATCTATGCATGCATAAAAATAAACATAAAAATTGCTTCATTGAATGCCCATGAAAAAAAAGGAAAAAAATGATGATGATGATGATGATGATGAGGTGTTCCTTTTTTCACTTTCATTCTTTCCATCCATCTCTATCCAACTCTTTCTTATTACGGATTTAGGAATCAGGACAAAAAAAATTGGCATCCACTTTGGCTTCAGCCAATTTATCCAAAAATGGATCGGACAGCATATATTAATAGTAGTATGTATGTAGTAGCTGGGCTGTGCTGCGCGGCGCAAAAAAATTAGATATAAATATATTTATATATTAGATATCCTCCTGAAAAGTCATAAAAATTTTAATGAGCCCTTGAACTGGTAATCAGAAAACACTTTTTTTATCAAATATCATATTGCAAATAATAGCAAATAGCAACGGTGCTGCTGCTGCTGCTGTGCGGGGCTGTGTTTTTTTTCTCTCTGGTCCTTTCTGAAAATAAAATAAATTCTTTATTAATAAAGAAATTTATCTAATAAAACCAGTTACAAAAATATCTCCATTTCATAATAACTATTTTAGCAGCTCCATAAAAGAGCACTACTGTCCGTCGTCCTCTTCCTCTCAGTATAGCGTCGGCAGACGCACGGCATTCGCCAGTCGCACGACAACCAACTCTATTTTTGACTTGACCTTACAAACCTGACATGACACAAGTCAATCTTTCCATATCAATGCAAATCCCTTTAAATGTACGAGGATCCCACGACATTTTTTACTTAATTGATAAACTCGGCTGAAAAAAATATACAAAAATACATTATATCATATCATATCATCAGTCATCAGAGGAAAACCAATACATCAGCGAAGCACAACAAGTTTATTTTTATTAGCACTGCTAGAGTTGATTTAATAATTATGTATATGCTATTGGCCACACCTGCGAAACATCCTTGTCAGTTTGACGCGCGCGCATGAGAGTGTGCACTATGCACAATGATAATGATAATATATGAAATGCAATAATAATAATAGCAGCACAGGTACAAAAACACTACTAACAACGTTAGTTACCTGTGCACAATAATTTGTCAACAGCAGAAGAAAAAAAATATCTTCCAGATTATCAACTTGGTTGAAGTTGAAGATTATTATTACTGCATGCCATGCAGAGGGGGTTCCCCTTCCTCAAATGAATTCTATTATCCCCATTTGTTGTGCAAGCTTGTGAGTGCACTTGTTGAGGAGGTTGTTGTCGTCGTTGTCGTTGTTTCAATTACATACTTTATTTGTTACTATTCCTTCAACCCTCCTGCCTGACTGTTTGTCATTACCCCATTCTGATATCCTCTTAGTGTCCTCCATAAACCACACTTATCCGACAACCAAAGACGGTTTGAAATAGGTAGGGAAAAAAATGACACGGTCACCACTAAAAATATGCAATATGCATGCGTGTGGCGAAATTAAGGTTATCATCATCATCATCATCATCATGTTATGAATTTATCTGCAAAATTTTGGATTGATCAAGTTGACTTGCAGACAAACAGCGCATTTTTTTTCAATATCATCAACTAAATAATAATAATTCAATAATGCAATATAATTGAGCTGCAGTTTAGAGCATGTGTGCATCATGTTATATGTGGAGCAATGCAATAATAGATTATGTATGTATGCATTTATCTCTCAGTTCTATATTGTAGCAAAGTCAAAATAATAATATTTTTGTATCCAGTTGGGAGTCGATCTTTTTTTTATGACAAAATAATATTAGCATAAAATATCATGTCTCTGTGTGTGTACATTATTATGATATTCGTGAAATGGAGAGCCTTTTGTATTTATTTATCGATGATGTTATCATCGTCATTTTTTTACATGCTTTTGTTTCATCTACTGAAAATGTAGATTATTATTATTATTATTATTACATAAACATACATACTGATCGTATACCTACATTAACCTGTTTTCATTTAAAATGCGCCAAATAATTAGCAGTGCAAGATGCATTTTTTTTCTCTCATGAACACGAAATCAAGCAGAAGAAGAAGAAGAAGAAAAAAAAGGTTGGTTGATATATTATATATTTTCTTTGCCAGACTCAATCTCATCTCGATGATGAAGACGTGTGATGGACGGGAAGACGGAGGATATCAAGACCACCAAAACAAGAGCAGTAAACAACCTTGTTCGATGACAACCATTTTTTATATGTATATTTCATGTTCATTCTAGTCGACGATGATGATAATAGTAATAGCATATTTGCAAATATGTAAAACAGACAAGAATAGAAAAAGGAAAGACAAGCTACTGCACTGCACACACACAAAAATATATTATTTTTAAAAAACTCGTATTGCACGCGTGCTGTATGATGGCACCTTATACTTATTTATATAAATGTAGCCAGCTACTGTATCAAGTTATTTCAGACAATTTAGAAAATAATTATCGATTTATAATCGACGCGTGCCTGCGTATTTATTCAAAAAATGTTGCATGTTAAAAAAGGAATGTCATCTAAAAAAAACGTGGAGGCTCTCCTTCCTCCTCATCGACATGGACTACAACACAGCAATAATTTTGTTCAATTTTTGGTGACCCTCAAGTCATATGGTTGTTGGGACGGTCAGGTCACACACAAAAGTCAATCGATACACAAATTATAATAATGAATAGGAATACATTAAACTGCTACTACTATTATTACCATTTACTACTGTAAAAAGTAGGATTCATTACGCTGCTGCGCTGAGGAGGACAATTATGAAGTCTTTTGGTGTGGTGGTGGTGTATATAAAGTGCATAGTTAGTAGTGCATGCCACCATCATCGTCGTACTCCTCGTGGGTCAACAAGATTCAACAAGTTGTCAGTGAGTAGTGCACACTGCACGTTTCATTCAATCAGTAATTCAGTCTCATTGAAATTGAATCCAACTGTTGCTGCTGCTGCTGCTAAAAACGTCTTCATAAACAGATAATTTGGGAGTAGTTGATGTATCAAATAATATGTATTTTTTACAAATTAATATTTTTCAATACAGGACGTGACATGACTTGACCGTATAACTCAACCCCATTTTCCATTAATAATCCAAATTGAATGATTGCACGGATAATAAGTGTACTGTGTACTTTGGTCAGAAATTACATTTTGATGTTTTACTCAGTTATTTATGGATCTTTCCTTGATACTTTTTTTGTCTACAATGAGAGTGGTGTGGTGGTGGTGGAAAAAAAGGAAGCTCAAGAGTAAAGTGCAGCAGCAGCAGCAGTGGCAGTGCAGTGCAAGGAAACAAAAGGATGTAATAAAATAAAATAATAGTAATAATGTATATTTCATCTTATGAAGACATCATCATCATGATAATAATGAAGGTTTAAAATGACTGCTCGAGTACAGACGCACAGCAAATCTTCTTTTGGCAAATTGAGAATGACAAGCCTGATGACTTGTTAGTTGGAAAGAGAGATCAAAAAAAAAAATTTTTTTAGCGTGGGGGATATATTTTTCCATATTGATTTTTCACTTTTGTTTTTTTTGGTTCCTCATCATCATCATCATCGTTGAGATGGCTTGATTGATATATTTTTTTCAGAGAAATTATCACATTATTAGAGAGAACTTTTTGCAATGCATAAAAAATTGTACATTGATTTGATGACATAATAAGTTAGAGTATAAATGACGTCAGTGTCATCATCAGAGGACAATGCATCAGTAAATATTTAACACCTTGCGCTCCAAAGAAAAATGTTCCATTTATCATCATCATCATCATCATCGTCATCCTTTATCTTTCGTTGATATTCATAAGGACGAAGAGGTTCGCTTTTATTTATTTATCGAATAATTTAGGTATTAAATAAATTAAAGTAAAAAGGAAAAACGCATTTTTATTTATTACTATTATTATTACACAATCACCTGCTGTCTTGTACTACCACCATATATCATTGCATTAATTGTCAAAAAAAGTATATTATGAAGGGACACCTTCGTTTTTTAAGGGTTCCCCCTTAAACGCTGAAAAAAAATTGGCAAAATAAATATTCATATATAAACCTTGAGAGGATTATTGAACAAAAAGGTGTTGACACAAATATTTCTTTGAATTGAATGTGTGAGTTGAGTTGTGTTGGTGGACGGATGGATGGTTTTATATGGCCAAAGGTGTTAAAGTGCAAAATGCGATAGTTGCAATAAATTATGCACAAAAAGAATAAAATTTATATTTTTTAAAGAGTATTACAGTTGTAAAAAATGTGTACCTACCTATCTATAATAACAATATTCAACGTGTGTATGAATCATTGCAATTTTATTATGATAAATTGGCAAAAACAATGAATAATCTTGAACTTGACTGCATCTTTAATAAAAAAAACTGGAGCACCCAAGGGAAAACAATGACTTTAGAGATACAACATGCATAATAATAAATAAATAGAGAACCAGTCAAAATTTCGTAATTGGATTGAAATTTATGGACGATCACTGTGTGTCGTCGAGTCATTCGGTAGACAACGACGAAGATTCTCTCTCATTTACTTACCTAGAGTTTAATTGGTACTTGTTACAAATGATTAAATGCACTTTGATATTGTTAAACACAAATTATACTATTGGCAAGGGTGATAGTTTTTTTTGGTAGACTCTCTGCTCTGCGTTGACAAAAATTTCGCCATCCATCAAGCCGCCACAACGACTGGCACACGTCGGATTGAAATTGAAGCCAAGAAAAAAAAGAGAGAAACAATTCGCATTGTTTATTATTGAATTATTGCTGTTGCTCCGCTAAAAAAGAGATATGCTGAATAATTCATTGATTGAAATGTTTGGAATATTCACAGACTACTTAGTTATCTACTTAAGAAAAAAAATATGTACGACCTAATGAAAATGTAAACAAAAAAAGCGATTGTTGATGCCATTTGATCTCTATAACCATAATATTATGTTATACATTTTATACATTTTTTTCTGTCTCTTTGCCAAGGGCTTTGCTTGCTGTTTTCAATAATAATTTCAATATCAGGTCAGCGCCGCAGTGCTTTTAGTGTATGCAAAACTATATACCTACCTGTTTGCTCAGATTTTTTTTTATTAGGTATACTCAAAAATATGAATTTATTTTTGGATTTAATGACTAAATAAACTTATGTTTTTTTTCATAAAAGTCTCTAATAATTATTATTCCACTTGAATTTCAAATTAGCTCTACCCTACCACAAGGCAATGTAAAAATTGACGACGACTATTTTATTTAATAACTAAAAGACTTTTTCAACAGCCACCTTTCGTTAAAAATGATTATTTGCAGGTGAGAAAAGGCGTGTGTCGATTCAAGTGCCAAAAAATGATCACCTTTTACTCTATTATATTTTTTTTGCTGTGCAGCAATTCTCTTTATATCATCAGATTATTATTAAGTATTCCAAAAATTTTATCGTAGAAACGCAGCAGCAGTTAGCAGGAGTAAGTAGCATCATCATCAATCAGTGAAAAAATAACACACGCTTTTTAACTTTGAACTTAACAATGAGATTATGATTGCACTACTGACTGAACAAGTTTTTCCTAATAACTGTAATCACATCATCATAATGAAAACGAATCATGATTTGTTAGGAATCAATCCAATATGATTACTGATTACTAGTGATAGCGCCAAGGGATGTAGTAACACAACAAGACAGAGGAAAAAAATAATAAATGTTTTTTTGGTTTTATTGTTACGTATTTTTAATGAAAAATGATCTCTCTCTCTCTCTCTCCGCCTGCAAAGCGTTCTAGAGAGAAAAATATATTGAAATATTAGGCTTCTCCCAACAAATCTCTCCTCCCTGAATTGAATAGACAATTACCTAACTATGCTCACAATAAAATATATAGAGCGTTGTTTAATAGCATTGTTTTTTTTTGCTCATTAGAATAATAATGACAATCATTACCAGAGATTACAATCAATGAGCATCATCATCATCATGCGAGATTGAAAAATTATATGAAAAAACAAAGTGTACTTGAAAAACTTTTTCTGGAACAACTAAAAAGCAACTTGAGCAAGCTGCGAGATTGATGATGATGACCGTCACCCCAGCACAACAACGACAACAACAACAACAGGTCAGCAGCAGCAGCACTTTGCAAATATTTAAATTATTATTATTACCACCATCAATGCCCTTTTAAGTAGTTTGGTAATGCCCTTTGTAAAATAGTAGTAATGAGAGGCTGTTGATTCTTTTTCTTTCTTATACAAAAAAAAGTGTCAAAACATGCGAATTTCGATTGTAAATCAATTGACTGCAAACTGCTTGTTAGCAAAAGCTTATCATATTATTAATGCTGACATTTATGACTGAGTTGTTCAACCCAGCGTTATATGTATTATGTAAAAAAATGAAAGAAAAAAAAGTGTAGTAAAAATGATCTAGTTCTAGTTTTTTTTCTTCATCGCGATAAACAATAAAAGTTGCTTGGTATATCTACAATGTTTATGCATTAGCAAACATTTTTTAATGACTCTTCACCCTCACGTACAACAAGACAAGAGCACTAAAGAGAGGAGCACTGCTTTTTGGGGACAAAATATGCACAATTGTTAAACCACATCGTATCGCATCACATCATCGTGTGTGTACCCGTGTGTAAAATGGTTTATATTTTTTTGAGTATTGATTTGAGTTGATTGACACGCCCGTAAAAATGAAACTTTGAAAAAAAATTTTTTTTACATTCACACCATTCCTCTCTTTTTGGGTGGAAATGGGTTTATGATGAATAAATACAATAATACGTGATGGTACTAAATGCTATTCACGTGCTAATTACTACTAAATTGATAAATAGCAAAAAGAAAAATAATTACATTGTGTTAGGTAATTGATCTAGGGACAATCCGCGCACAGTGGTAGTTGCTAGCTTGCTATTCATCCTTCTTTTTTATTGGTACAGTTTTCTTGTATTATTTTGTATTTATGATGATGATGATGATACACTATCGAGCATGCAATCTATACCGTAAACTGTACCAAATCAATTGTGGTCGTGATGTAAAATCACATTATTATTAGAAAACAAAAAGCAAACAAGAAGGAAAAAAAACCTGCCAATCCAGTTCATTTCATTGAATGCTCTGCAGCAAACAAGCAGACAAAATATTTAGCAGAATTTTTGCACATTTTTTTCTGTCAAATTAAAATACATTTTCAACTATTGTCAAATGATGAGCTTGTCTTTTTCACTGCTGTGCAATTGCGGGTTAATAACAATGTCATTGTTGATGCGTGCAAAAAAAAAATAATGTTTCACCTTTTTGTCCACAGCAGCAGCAGCAGCAGAACAAGAGCAACTCGTGCTCACATAAATATAAAATCCATCATGATCATGAATCCAACCAAGTTGAAAATGAGAAGGGGCTACTTGACTTTTGCTATTTTGATAATGGTGATGAGGTTATTAAGGCAATAAATGACTGGAGAAACGTGACCAAGCTGACCACCAAAAAAACACACACAACAAACCGGTATGCTTATATTTTCAGCAAGTAACATTATTATTATTATTATCATCAAAAGTTGTCGGCTTTTGATATTTTCTTAATTAAAATGTGTAACAGAGACAGTGACAGATACCAAAAAAAAGTTCTCAAAAGTTTAGCCTCGAAATAATAATAATAATCAGTAGTAGTAATATTTTATTGTACAGCACACTCCACTCCACCACCACCGCTCAGGTTACTTCCCTTGCCATGCAATAATAGAACACACATATTATATATTTTTTCCTACTTTCACGCAATAAAAATATAAGAAACTACACATAAATAATAATTATTATATGTACTCACCAATATATTTAATTACCAT
This sequence comes from Sinhomidia bicolor, assembly GCA_027743785.1. Lineage (NCBI taxonomy): Eukaryota > Metazoa > Arthropoda > Collembola > Entomobryomorpha > Entomobryidae > Sinhomidia > Sinhomidia bicolor. The sequence continues at coordinate 8,711 of JAHZMT010000347.1, forward strand.
ACGTTAGAGGTGCTACTACAGTTGAAGTTCAGAAAATAATATTATGTTTGTCATAAAATAAAAAAAATAATAATGATGAGTTATACATGAGAGTGCAGTTGCAAATGTAAAATACTTTTGGTTGAACGATATACCACTTTTATTAACAATAATCGACATAATGGATTATGTATATATTTTTTTTTAATTTAGCTTGTCCACCGACCGACACTCACTCTGGGTCTGATGGCCTTATAGTCAGCCAACGTTGTAGCAGCATATGAGTAATGAAACCTGAGCAGCAGTAGCACCTAACTCATATAAGTGATGTCAAAGGTGATTGAATTTTTCTTTACATTGACACAAAGTGTCAGTTATTTTCGCGCAAGTGTGTGTTTGTGACGCTATTGCAACATGCTATAATAACTTTATTAAAAAACTATATTGTTATTATTATTATTAGTTATGCACACAAGTGGACAGTTTCCTACTACACACATTATTACAGTGGCTACTTCTGCTACTGCTGCTGCTGGCATGTACTAATGTGCTAATGTCAACGAGTCAATGACATTTGTCAGTGGTGTTAGTTAACAACTATTTTATATACACGATTATGCATACTAATAACATTATTGTTCAATATAATGGTAGGAACCCATGGGTGTTGGCATTGTCTCGCAGACATCCCATACAATTCAACTTGTCCAACTTTATTTTTTATAACAAGGAGAATTACTACATTAAGGACAAAAAAACTGCCATTTTTATTACTCTGAACTTGATTCTTTTTTAGAAGAGAGAGAGAGAGAGAAAGAGGTAGAGAGATGGAGAAGAAGAAAAAAATGCAAAAAATTACAGAGGTAATAATAGTAATAGACAGGAGAAGAACATGTTGTTTTTGGAACTTATACTACTTATGCAGCAGCAGCACAGTGGAAACAATAATAAAATTTATGTATAACTTTTACTTTATAAAAAAATAAAACCATGCAACTTAGTTATTTATTTACATTTTTTTAATAGTATCAAAACGATACGGTGAACGGTATCACACATTTTTTAAAAAAATATATAATTTGGTTTGGCTTGTACATGTTTGTTTATGTTTGTTACAGTAGTTGTTGTACATCTTGTTTAATGATACTCCCGTAGTAATAATGACTAGAGTAGTAGGCTTCTGATATTTGATATCTTATCTAAAATAGCTGAGACGACCACACAAATTTCATGCAACGAGACAATTAACGACGCTGACTGTTACTTGATAAGAGCGACATTAAAAGGAAACATTACAAACAAAGAATCGGATCATCACACAGAGAGAGAGAGAGAAACCACACAAATTTCATGCAACGAGACAATTAACGACGCTGACTGTTACTTGATAAGAGCGACATTAAAAGGAAACATTACAAACAAAGAATCGGATCATCACACAGAGAGATGCAATGCAAACATTATATTATTTTTTTAAATAAACTTTCATAATAATTAACTCTTTCGGCCAAGAAGAGAGACGCAAGGCTAGAAAAATGTGTGTGGTTGTTTATTTATTTATTAATCTTCACAGCAATCTTTATCGATTGTGTAGCGAAATGGTCAAATAATAATAGTAAAGTGAACACAGCAATGGACATAATTAATGTCATCTTTTATACTGATGCACCTAGCTCACTCATTGTTTACCAACCACATCTACACGGTTGTGTAATAATGAATGACATTTGCTAATTGACAATTAAACAGATTTGTCACTGTGTACAAAACTACAAAATGACCGCAACCGCACTTTACCCAGCAATTTAAGCGTGTACTCTCTTCTCGAACTTTGCACAGATTTGTCACTGTGTACAAAACTACAAAATGACCGCAACCGCACTTTACCCAGCAATTTAAGCGTGTACTCTCTTCTCCAACTTTGCTGCACAGTTTGGTTGGTTGGTTGGTGCTAAATCTAACATTGATAATTATTATTTGTATCATGCCATCTAAACAGGATCATAAAAAGGATAATATTTTTATTCTGTATGTCGCCGTATGTGGCACAATATAAAATGTGTGTAAACGTTTGTTGTAGTTGTGTAGTAGCAAGTAGGCTTTTCTAATAATCAATCAAGTTCATTGATAATAATAATTATTTGTGGCAACAAGTAGCATTTTTGGACACACGATGAGGAGTAAGCAAGTTTAAAGAAAAACTATTGCAAATCCAATCATGTATATTGTTATTATTATTTTTATAGGTTTTCATCTATCAGTTTATAGGAGTAGTAGTCAGCAGTGCGTATTGTCGATCGATCAATTCCATGTGATTTTTATGCGGATTTCCTAATCGATAAGATCATTACATTTTTTTCAAGAAATAAACAACACTTTTTCGACATTGTCTTTTTTGCGCTGAATTTTAAATAAACTAATTTTCAAAAGAGACAGCTTGCTGCTGCTGCTGCTACTGTAGCAGAACCCAATTTGGCAGAAACCCCTTTTTGATAAGCGTACATAATATTATTGCAAAAAAATACAGTAATAATATGTATTGAATTATTAGTAAAACAGCAGCCCTCCTCCTCTTATCAAGGGTCATTTAAATTCTCAATGAATACAAAATTGAAATTCCAACAATGTGACCAAGCTGGTTGTTAGTTGCACCTCCTGGTGAAATAATTTGCTGCATTGTCAAATTAATTGTCATTCAGCTATGTTCTCCCTTATCTTNTGCTGCATTGTCAAATTAATTGTCATTCAGCTATGTTCTCCCTTATCTTGATCTATCGTAATAATAATAAATAAATAAATGCGAGCTGCACCGCAATATAGCTCAAGTGAGTTGGTGTGCTCTATGGCGCATATGTGTGATAATGACTAGATCTACAGTTATTATTGACAGTTACAAAACTTAAAAAAAAAATATTTCGATATATCTCATCAGAGTCAGTCTATTTAATAAACTGCTTCTGTTGTGCTGCTGTTGCTGATGTCATATTTCACAGTAACTCTACCAGAGCTCCCCCCACTCCAGAATAGGCAAACTACCAAACTACAATAATAGGTTATGTATGTAAATTTGTTGTAATTTATCATGAGAATATAATAACTACTACCACCAACATAATATGCTTGTCTTTAATATTTTTTAAAAAATAAAAAATACACATTCCCAAATGCATTTTGCTTTTGTTTGGGTCTGTCTTCTTCTGTCGGAGGAGAGACTAGAGAGAGACTCTCTACCTACCTACCTACCTACCTATCTACATTGTCTACCTGCACCGCACCGCAACAAGTCAAAAAATATTAGAGATTATGAGCTCCAAAAATATTGCCAACTCATCGTTATCATCATCACTGCCACGCCGTTGCGCTCGTCGACGTAATAATAATAAAATAGTAATAATAATTTCTTTTTTTCTACTTTGTTTTTTGCCGTGGCGCAGCTCTTTTCCTGGTAGGTAGTCAAATCAAAACATGGACTCTTGTGGAGGCTGCAGCAAAAGATCAAAAGAAGCACGAAATTTTTTAATATTTTTTATTTTGAAATCTTGTACAATGCGCAGTCACAGCCAACTACTACTACTACTACTACAACAGTAGCCAAATAAGTCAGATAAAAGATTAGAAAGATATTTTTATAGGAAATAATAATAAAGCGTGTATATTATATGCATGGCGGTGGTAGTAGATAGATCAGTTGGATGGATGAAATTAAAAAAAATCTTTTCCCCGTGTTCTTCTTCTTCTTCTCCTGTGGGAAGACAGATAGACAGAGACAGAGAGTTACGCACAAGTGTGCAGTGATTTCCTCTATAAAAATTATTTTGCAGTTTCATGATCCCTCTCTTCTCTGTTATATATGCTATTAGGTATTTTTTTTAAAAAACAAAGAAAATATGCCTGAATTGTTGTATCAAACCTAAAAAGTTGTATAGATTTGCGTGTGTGCAAGTGTGCAGCAGCAGCAAGTAAAGTAGTAGTAGAAGAGTTG
>JAHZMT010000348.1:0-18595 GCA_027743785.1 Sinhomidia bicolor
TGTGTGTGTGTGCAATCGTGTTTTTTTCCTTGTACCATATTACATACATGAGTCAGATGAGGTTTCCTGAAGTTATCTAACCAAGATAATCAGCTCTCTGTTTTCCCTATCAAGATGTTGATCATGTTTGTTATTACGACCGCTGCTGACATGACGCTTGGACAATTTTTACCCTCACGAATCATTCTGTTGCCACTGCTGTTTTTTTGTTTTGGGAAAAAGTTGTTTTTATTGCCACTGCGCATATTGCTACTTTATAAAATTAATGACTTTATGCAAAAAGCAAACACCACTACTACACTACCACCAACATTACAAGTCACTCAGCCCGTAAATAGCATGGGGTATTTATATTAGGTAGAAATGAAACACACACACAGAGAGAGAAAGAAAAAAGATAAATTTATCTTCAAAGGGATCTTTAACAGAAAAAGTCCCTTGTGTCAAGTCAGTGGTTGGTCCCATAGCCCAAGAGCATTACAACAACTTTTTTTTGTGTGCAACACCAGAAGAACATGGAAACTCAAGTGAAAAGTAATAAGACGATTTAAACCTTTCTTCCTTTCTGCTCGTTCCTCTATCCTCTGCTGACAGGTGAAGAAACTGATGAACTGTGTGCGTTGTAAAAATGGAGGAGATGATAGGATTTAAGTGTAGTCAAGTTCATTGGTAACAGAAGTATTCATTCAGCAATAATATTATATGGGTTAGTATTTAGTAGTATTATTTTTTGTCGTTGTGTGTGTGTGTGTCTGTACAATTTAGCTCTCAACTGAGGACACTTGACTCACTCTTTAGATTTAAGCTATTCTCTAAAAACACTGGTCTCGTGTGACGAAAGCTTTACTACTCTACTCTCGGCGTGATCTTGTTTGCTTGGCAAGGAAAGTAATATGATGACTATGGGTTATGTTTGGTTATTCTGGAAAAGAAGAAAAAAATACATTTCTCTTTTTACTTTTTTTCAGCTTGCCTGCTACTCAAATAACGTTTAGAAAAGTAATAACATGTCGTAATTCTCTTGAAATCTGTGTATAAATGAGCTTGTTCATACTCGTTTTTTTCTTGGAATTCATACAACTCTACACCAACATATTAAACTTAATATCTATAGGCTATGGGTTTATATATAAAACATTTGCAAACAACCAACCGCTTTTACTATTATGGCTTGTCTGCTGTTTTTTGGGGAGAATGTAATGTGGAATGGACAAAAGAGCGTTTATAGTTTTTAGATACTTTTGCATCGCCATCATCTTGATGATGATGACCGATATTTTAAAGAGAGAACAAAATATGCATTCTCAAGTTCTTTTTTAGAAGGACTGACAAATCCATTAGTATCATAAACTAGGGGATTATCCGAAAGTATCATGAAAACTTTATTACATATGCATTTATTCGAGAGTTGCCAGGAAGAAAGGAAGGAAGGATTGAAGAGTCCTCCAAAAACAAGAACAGATGAGCAGAACCGACTTTTCTTTCTCTGTCTCTATTTTTCTCTATCTCTCTCTCTCTTGTAGAAAAAAAAGAAAGAGGACAATGAAAAAACATAATAATAATAATGATACACAAAAATGGCTGAAGCAGTTTTTTTACTCGTGTTTATATTCCTCTACATTTTTTTGTAAACTGCCGAATGAATATGTTGCGATTTGTATGTATGGAAAAAATGTAATAGAAAGTTGTATACCGGTGTTGATGGTGGTGGTGATAGTAAGATGTTATACTTTTTTTTCTTTCCAAAAAGGTATTGTATAAAAAAACATACTGCAATGGTACTACTACTACTACTGCCGCTGCCATACATACTTACTTTTTTGTTGGTAATATTATTATGGTGATGATTTTTCAAGTGAAGTATGTAAGTGGAGAAGGAAGTGTATGGGTATAATAGAATATACCCGAAAAACGTATATACCTACTCAGCAATACAGTTTTTGTTATCATATCACCCTGTTTGGCCCTCGCACTGCTCCTTTCCACTACAAAACTATAACTTTCATTACCGCTGCTGCTACCATCACCACCGCCGCCACCACTACCATCACCGCTGCCGTTTCTTTGTAGTAGTGGCCTTTCTTTCTCTCTGCTGCCTTTTTTATACACTTACAGTTGCTGTACTTGGCTGAAAGATTCAGTTGCCAAAAATAGTGAAACAACATCTTGTTGAGTCCAGCAGTTTGGATTGTGCAAGAAACAGAATTTAACCAACTGCTGCTTTTCCTTCCAACGGTCTTCTTCTTCTTCTCTACTTGCTCGCTGGCTGGCTGGCTGGTTGGCTTGCCACTTTTCCTCGCACGTTTTGTATTCGACATACATTGCTCACTTAAGAGAAATGATAGGCAAAGTGAGAGAGAAGAGTTGCTATTTAGTTTTGTATATAATATTTTTCAGCTTTTGCATTCAATTCAGATACAAAAGAAGTGAGAGAGAGAGAGAGAGAGAGAGAGGGAAAATGAAAGTAGAAGACATACATCTACAACTACACACAGTTGTTGCAGTCGCAGCAGCAGCGCTAGTTGCATGGCTTCTTTCATATACACACAGTTTTTCTTCTTGTTCTGTTTTTTTCTTCTTTTTCTCTATCTCTGGCAGGCTAGCTTTGGCATTTCATAAGTAACTTTCACTACTATTGCTGCTGTACTTGTAGGTATGTCGCTGTGTGTGGTGGTGGTGTGTACAAGTATGTTATGCATGTGTTGTATCTGTCTGGGTTGTATGTCTTTATGATACGTTATGATGTTATATATGTAGCAGCATTTCTTTCAGTCATTCTTCATCATAGGAAAAAAAGAGATGCATTATATACACGATCTAAACATGATTTGTTCAAAGAGGACAGGGAAAATATTACTTACCACTACTGCTGCTGCCATGCATGCCATTTTGTATACCGAAGTGCATGTGAAGTTTTTTTTTCGGTACTGTTTTGAAGAAAAAAAATACGACGCTGCTGATGCTGTGCTGATGATGGTGATGGTGAAGAAGCATAAAGAGGAGGATGGTTTTTGTGTCGAACCAAAAGAAAAGTTGGAAAGTTTAGAAAAAGAAAATGATATATTCTATATAAAGTTAAGTAGTTATTGGTCGATTGAGCGGGAGAGGCTGTGGCTGGAGCATTTATCATTCTCAGATCGGGAAATCTGCTTCAACCATTCTCTGCTTCACTTCCACTTTACGTCCCGTCTTTCTTCCTCTCTCTCTCTCTCTCTTTCCCTCTTTCTCACAAGAAGAGGAGAAGAAGAAGGAAAATGGAGAGAGAGAGAAGGAAAATGGTGATAAGTCTCTTGAACTATAAAATGAGGAAGACCATCTCTCCCCGTGACTTTTTTTCTGTTCCATTCATGCTTGCAGAATGATCAAAAACTCTCGCTTAAACAGCACGTATATGCACTAGCACGCCACCAGCACCACCGCCACCACTGCTATTACCAGCTCCCGGCTCTTCACTCTCTCTTTTCTTCTTCTTTTTCCAAACACACTCTAACATCTTTTTATAAACTTATAGCTAAGTACATCTATCTATCTGTATAGAGCACATCGTTACCACTAGCATCATCATCATCATCATTATAGCGTCATATACCTTTAACAATAACAACGCAACGGTAGCAGCAGCAGCGGCGGAGATGATAGAACCACCTCATTGTCGCATTGTTCCTTCATCTACTTTATTCTCACACCCACAGAAACCTTTTATTTCCTGATGTGTTGACGCAACGGTAGCGGCAGCAGCGGCGGAGATGATAGAACCACCTCATTGTCGCATTGTTCCTTCATCTACTTTATTCTCACACCCACAGAAACCTTTTATTTCCTGATGTGTTGAATTACGGATTGAGCCATGTGTATCAATGAAATCTCACTTCAATGATAGCATTAAAACAGTACGTCGTCGTCAACCAAACCGGTGGTGTACAATGCAGAAAATCAGTACAATGGCACGACAAAAAATTATATACATACCTACGTTTACGTACATGTAATCATGAACAGGAGGATAAGGTCGATGATCATCATGGGATGAAGATGAGAGCTCGTTTCTTTTTCTTAAAAAAAGTTTACAAAATCCTTTCTCATCCTCCTTCTCTTTTCAGAAAAAACAATAATAGTATTCATAAGGACAAGGTTTGTGCAGTTTGAGTGCGCCGCGTGCACATGCATGTCTTGTATATATTTTTTTGTCGCGAGTGAGGAAGGAAGTGACGGCAAATAAATGAATTGCCTTGTGTGTTCTTTGTCGTAATCGTGACAAGGATCATGTCTTTCTTTTTTTGGACTGTGGCTGCTGCATCTGTCCTTTTTGCACATCTTTTATCTTTCTGTAAATAATTATCTCATTACGTACAATTACCTGATTTACCAAATTTGGCATTGTTGATGATATACGTGTGGCAGGAGTAAGTACATGGCTGAGATGAGAAGAGTAAGTTATTTCTTTACAAGTAAAAAAATACAGTCACGAGCCATAGTCCGTTGCTTATTTAAAAAAAAATATGTTATATGGTTATGGCTTCATTCACATTGTCGAGCCCTGCTGAAAATAAGCTATTTGATGAGACAATTTTTTTGAGGTGAGGTGAGATCCTGTAATAATTTTAAGACAGTAGCACTAATAATGCATTTGTAAACAAGATAATTTTAACCTTGTTTTTTATCATTTTTAATGAGAATTTTCTATACCTATGTAACAATTAACGCAACAACAAAGAAAACCTTGTGTGGGATATGAATTTTTGTTACATAAGTGGAAACAATAAAAAATAAAAGTTTCTGCATTGCATGAAAGAACAATATAATCGTTCTGCCATTGTAGTAGACTAATGTTACTGTTATGTGTAAAATCTTACTTTTTTTCATTTTTCCTATCAAATGTAAGGATTAAAGAGGTTCTTCTAACGGTTATTATTATTACTACTACTTCTTCTACTACTGTATATGTTTAAAGAATAAGGGATTGATTTTTATAACTTTAACTTTATGATGGATGAAAAGGATTCAAGAAAAAAGAACGTCGATTAGTATTAATCCTGGTTTTAAGTTTTTTTCTGTAAAAAAAATAACAGAATAAGAGTTTATGTATGATTAGTCACATCAGCATCATAAAACTTTTGAAGTGACTGAAAAATGCATCGAGAAAAATGCAGACAATAAATATTGATGGATGGATATATGTACGTATACTTGCACATAACGGGTATAAATTTTTATTTTTATTGAAATCTCTTCTTGCAGTACTTCTTGTATAACAACTATCAACATCTCACTCTGATCAAATATCATACACATAAAAATAAAAGAAAACAACTGCAGCAACAGTAATAGCCAATGATAATGATTTACTTAAAACCCAACAAAATAGATACGGGCTGAATGAAAAGCTGCAAAATGCATGTTTGCATGCGATGATGCAAGAAGTACAAAGTGCAAGAGAAAATCGACTCTACTCGAGGGAGTCTTTAATATCCTTGTGTGAAGTTGATTGACATGTACGTAACTTGAAGAAACCCAAGGAAAGAATGACATGGTTTTCCTCTTTATTTTTTTATCCGTCCAAATCCACTCTATACCATACTCCATTCACTTTTAGCTAGACTGTGTGGTTTTCTTGTGGTGGGCATATTTTTTTTCAATTTATTTACTTACTGACATGCCTTTGGACTCATGTCCAGTAGCAGCAGCAGTTGGTCGTTCAAGTAATCAAGGCAGGTGTTACAAAAAAAGCTTTAATTGCTTTGATCAATTTTAAGTAATAGTTTAAATGACAAACTAGTAGTAGTAGTAGAATATTTTTGTTAGATTTCTGACAGGCGATTAACAGCTTATGGGGTTTTTGAGTAACATGAAAATTATTGTGTTTGCAAATGTTTGAATAGACATGCATGGCCCTGGGAGCACGAGCGGGGGAATGGCATTGATCCTTTTCTTACTGTTGCTGCTGCTGATTCTCTCATACTCCTTTACTCTCATTTTATTATATATGTTCTCCGCTTTCAAACTCCATCCAACTACTCTCACCATTACGCTTTTTATGTTGCTGCTGATGCTGCTGCCGCTGTGGTACGAGTGAGTGAGATCGTGAGATGTGATGAGAAGCCTGCCGAGTCTTCTTCTCTGACTCAAGAGTACGGTTCTCTGTCTCCCTCTCTCCTGAGTCTCTCTAGAAAAGAGATTCTCAAAGGTTTTCCTATTATATAATAATAAGATGAGAAGCCTGCCGAGTCTTCTTCTCTGACTCAAGAGTACGGTTCTCTGTCTCCCTCTCTCCTGAGTCTCTCTAGAAAAGAGATTCTCAAAGGTTTTCCTATCATATAATAATATATTAATGTAACTGGGATGCGATCATGTTGGATGTGATGAAATGCATGCAATGCAGTAGTAGTACGCGTATTTCTATTGTATCACTGTCTTTTTTTATATTACCCATTTTTGTATTGTTCAGTAGAATCCCTATAATAATAATGTAGCAGTTTAAAGAATTGTGTTTGAGTTTTGAATAATTTTTTTTTTCACTGGAAATAATTACGTGTCGAATATTGAACAGGTGGTAGCTAACATCTATATATGTGCTTGTTTATTATGCATGGATCCTTNATAATTACGTCTCGAATATTGAACAGGTGGTAGCTAACATCTATATATGTGCTTGTTTATTATGCATGGATCCTTTTGTAATTTTTTTTCTGCTTTTTTATTACACACACAGTAGTAAATAAAAATATTTACTATAGGTTTTTTGCATGCTTTGATAAGTTGAAAAGGGATAAATTACGTATGCAGGTATGTATAGGTAGGTAGATGATAGGCATTGTAAAAAAAAGTTATAATAATGATTGCGATAACATTTTTGATGTGTGAGTGAATCTTCATCAACTCGCACGGCATACGGAAGCTTTGGTAGGTAAAATTCCTGGATTTGATTTCAAAAGTAATAATGAGCATGGATATTGTTGTTTCTAGTTGGTACAGTATTGACTCTGTATTGTGTTGACTAGTGTAAAAACACATTTTCTAAGAAGTTATTATTTGTGACTTTTTGTTGTTAAAAAAATCAAATCCAAATACTGGAGTTTTTTTGTGCAAACTTTGCTCAAAGTTTGAAGATAGATGGCTTGTCAAGCAATTAAAAAACTTTTGAGGTCTATTTTGTGCTCTCAGTAGGTAAAAGATGACAGAATGCGAATAAAACTCAAATGTTTACAAAACTGACTTTTTTATTCTTTGGAATTTGAACAAGTCTTTTAAATTGGAATGATATATTTTTAGTTATTTTTAGTTATGCACATACTATTGCCAGCAGATCTTTGCTATTTCATTTTTCATTTGCATTATACATATAGAGGCGAGGTCATATCCAATTGAGTGTTTACAATAATGGTTCATTGAAGCCATCATATTTTGGTTTTTTACAGTAGTCGAATTGATATCCTATAAAAAAAAGATGAAGGTATTTGCTTGACAAGCAAGCACAAAGTAAACCGTGCTGACTTGGCAAAATTGACACCGAAAACAGGTAGTTAAAAAAATGCACGAATCAATGAAGGAAAACGGCACCGGTGTGAATTGTGTAACAGTAATAGTTGTATAGGTATCTAGTATATGTCCCTATAACCATACATACATCACAATAAAATTATGCACAAGGAAGTACTTTTAAAACTTCAAACCATTTTTTTGGCTATAAAACTCATAAATCTGCTATATGCAAGAATTTAGTTTAATGACACCAAATTTATCGACTCAAATTGGCCGTACCCCATTTTCAATGTTTACACACTTGGTTAATCCACAATTTTGTGTCTTGCTCTATCAAGCAAACGGTGTGCTGGTGTGTTGTGTAGTGCATCTATCTATCTATGTACATAAGTATACATACATATATTATGATTGTACTGCTTTTACTGGAAAAGGATAATGCTCGTTCTGTTTATATATAATCCACTGGACTAAGATTTACGCAACACACTTATAATCCTCATGAAAGCTTTAAAGTAGACGTAATAATTCTTTTGCATCTAAATCAAGACCGATAATAATGACTCACTAATTGGTGGCATGTGTGGTGTGGTTGAGCTCCCTCCTCTTTTTCCGTGTGCTTTTGCCTTTACTCTCTCTCTCTCTCTCACTCTTCTTTACTTGCTCCTCCAACAACGCGGTTGTAGAGTAGTAGTAAGTAGTAGCTTGAATTTACTTAAAGAGAATCACTCCATCTTCACTTCTTCTTCTACCACCACCACCACTGCCAACCACCACGAAATAATAATGCCTTTTTGTGTTATGTACTTATCAGCAAAACGAATCTACCACACATTTACTACAGTTACATATAAGGAAAAAGGCGAGAGAGAGAGAGAAAAAACACACAATATTTTATTGGCTTGTGCAAAAAAGAGAAAACTTGAGGTGTTGAATGCATCACCGTGTGTGCGTACAAGCTCAACTACAAAATGAGTTATATGCGTACATTCATTTCATTCATAATGGCATTCACACACAGCACTCCTCATTATTACGCTTTCTTGTTATGCCGTTTATAATGCGATTCTTGTTGCCACTCACGGGAATAATGGTTGTAGTAATGAATAACCGACGTGGTGTAATAGATATATAAGTCGAGGGCTAGATTTGAAGGAAGGTGTTCAATCCATTTTTTATTTTGGACACATTTTACGCATATGTTTATGTGTGGCATATATATACATATAAAGGTAGGTATATATATGTATATACCTATGCTTTACCAATAAAGTGCATGCATGCGTACTAATAAAAACAATTTAAATTTTATTTATATGAAACTGCTAATTAGTATTGATTACCTTTGAATTTAACGCATTAAAAATATCTATAAGCTTTTCATTTACTTGATCATCGAGTGTAAAATTGGACGTGTTTTGTTAGAAAACAAAAATATCATTTTTGATAATTTAAATCCAAAAGAAATTGCATGTGCATGTGCCTTTATATGGGTGTCTAGAGCAGAAAAACGGATTTACAGAAATAAACACCAAAAAAAATACGCAAGACTTCACCAGTAGTCTACATGCTATAAGTAGGTACTAACATCTTTCGGCTTATTGTCTCTTCTGTAAAACTAAATGGCATGGTTAACATTATTAGCGTAATATAAACTAGAAGGTAATCGAGTGATTACATAAATAAATGAGTCGTCCTATCGGAAATTAGCACCATTTATTACATTTATAGTGTTTGGTCATTCAAACGCCCCTTTTCACTTAACGTATCACACTCATTCCTTCATTCATTCATTCACTCTCTCACACATTATAACTAACTATACTGTATTCATATCATATCATGCGGCATTATTCACAACTCGGTTAAGAAGAACATCCTCTGATGATGATCATCATCGCATACATAAATGCATTCAAGCAGTCTTCTTCTACACGACACATCCACAACGACGATCATCATTGCGATAGAGAAAAAAGTGACTTGAGTCGCATGAATCGCCTGATATCATGAATTCAAACCATTTTCTCTGTTCGAAACCGATCTGTCTAACCATTTCTAGTGAAGTGGCGGCGGCAGCGGCAGTGGCGGTGTTCACTTTAGTATTGTGAGTGGTGGTGGTACGGTATTGCTTGCTTGCTTGCTTCAACTGCTGCTACTAGTCGAATTCACACAGTGTAATAAATCTAGAGGGTCATTTACGCTGAACTAATATGAGCAGAGTCTTTTTAGCTTTCTCCCTTTTCTGTGTGTGTGTATTAACTACTGCTTCTTCTTTTTTGCCTTGCTTTGCTGCTTAGGGTTAATACTGCCACTGCCACCACCATACCACAGCGTTTTTTGGATATATGAATAAGGAAAAAACTGCACAACGAAAAGAGAGAAAAGTAGAGCTAGAGCAGCAGCAGCGTAGGCATAAAGGCATCATCATTTAGATTTTCTAAGCATTCATGTTGGTTCGTTGGTGGAGCTTTTCGGTAAAACGATATAGCATTATACAAGCTTATGGCTTTATGCTAACATATGGATTACAGTTGCATATATTAAGGAGAAAAGCATTGGTGTATGGATGAAATATAATAATAATGCAGTTCTTCTTCTCTTTTTCTGTCTCTCTTTGCGAGTTTGGATAATATGTATAATTTTCTCCATATAAATAAGATGAGGTTTTTAACATTGTGTACGAGTTGGGTTGTTGGTTTGGTTTTGTGCAAGTGATTCGCGTTGAATATATAACAAAAAATAGTGTGTGGTGGTCGTATAGTAGTAGTTGTTGTTGTAAGTTGAGTTGAGCTGAAATGTACTCACTCAATAATGTGTTCAAACGGTTGATTTTATTTCCATTACAGTTTGCGTGCTGCTGTTGTAAGAGAAATAGCAGCAAGCAGCAGCAGCAGCAACACCACAAGTATTCTGATGATGGAGGAACAAGCACGGTGGCGTGCGTAAATAGATGCAGTAGCAGCAGCAGAAGCAGCAGGGCAAACCGATACCCGTTCCTTGCAGCTCTCATATTGCACACGACACATTATTTTGTCAAAAGCGGTGGAACACAGGGCATTTTTTTGTAGTGTGCCCTTGTTACCATTTATAGAAAGATGAAAAGGTCCCTTTTCATATTATTACTTTTGATGTGACATGTAGTATGCCAGCCTGCTGCTGCTGCTGCTGCTGCTGCTGTAAGTAAAATGTTGCTGCTTCTTTGCAACTACTGGATTGTTTATGAGATGAGGGAGATAAAAAGGAAAAAAGGACCGATTGAAAGATTGCAGCGGTGGTGGTGGTGCCGGTGATGATGGTGGTGCTTGTGGCATATAACCTAAATAAATATTCTTTGGTCCGTTTAACTTGTATATTCGGAGAGAGAAATGGAGAAGATGAAAAAAAATGTCTTGTGTGACATGATTTGTTAACTTTGTTTTTTGATGACTTGGTTCCCTGATCGTTGATTGATACCAGTCATATAAATGCATGTGTATGATGTTATGTGTAGATTTCAATATTTTACACGCTACGCTACTTTCTAACTTAAAAATCCGTTCCGGAAACCTTTTACGGTTGTTGCAGAGTTGATTACTCAATATATATGCGCCGATCTAAACACTACTGCTATACATGAATACAAAAAAAATATATTAATTATGACTGCTTGTTGAAATCTTAAACTTTTTTCTGGATGACAGAATAGAAAACGAAAGAGGGTTAGCTTGCGAAATACTTTTAAAAAAAAGCTTTTCAGTTCAGATTATGTTTCCGCTCGACGACTTGCCTTTAGCTAACTTCCGGTGCTTTGCATACTAATAGTGCTGAAGCTTTTGCTTGCTCGTTTGTAAGCTTTGCTTAGCTAAAGTCTATACCAAAAATGGGTGTAAATTTTTACATTCACTCGTGCAGGATATATAATATGATGATTGTTACTAGGTCTGGAAACGATATTTTTATGGATGTGTCCGACCTTTCACAATGGTGTTTTAATTGCAGTCAAAGAGTCAAAGTGTATAGATGTCACATTTTCTTTTTACAAAATGTATTTTACAGTGTGAACGACTTTCTTTTTTTATAGATATATCCTTGTTTATCCGCTTATATAGCTTAAAATCTCGTTGATAGGATGAGCTAGCATTTGATTGTCGTATTATATCCAAGCATACATACCTACGTGTCTTTTTTTTCTTGTGTAAAAAAATTATCATCAAAGAGGGAACTGCAGCGAAGGCAATAATAATAACAACACAGTTGACTAAAGTGCACATGTATTCTCCCATCGTGCCGTCAATAAAGAAAAAAATGAAACTAATGGATTTAATTTGATTATTTTTTTTCAGATGCCGTGTACATCGAGAGTCAACGAGCAGACTTACCGTACTTCATCTGTTCCATCCAGGAATTCAGAAGGGTAAGCTGTTCATGCATTATGCATGAATGCACATTATCACGTCATGATAGCATATATATTTTATGCGCGGTATGTTCTTTAATATAATACACTCGGAGAAATGGTGTGAGTGTGTGTAGTAGGAGAAGAGTTACATCATGTGAGTCCTTTATCTCTTACAACAACTTCTACTATATAATAATACTATGTACGATTGTAAGATATCGCATCAGACAAGTACGGTAAGCAACTTGAAGTGCATGTCCAACTTCAAGTCAAATTTATAAGCGCAATGAAACTACGGAGAAGCACATTATTTTACACTGTACTATATAGTATGTGCTGTAGCGTATAGATGATACCTAAGCGTAAAAGCAAACATTTCGTCATGCTAAAGGTATTTTATTTTTATTGTATATTTTTGTGTTTTTTTGTAAGTAAACACATGACATCAAAAAAAAGACACAATGATGCAATGCTCTGAATTGTTTATAGTTCATGTATACATACATAAATATTAATGTGCAGTGCACTTTGTACAGATTTAAAATTTTCATGAAATCAATGATTGGCTAACAATGAAGTTTGTTTGTTTTTTATCGTATTATCGGACAATATGACCAACTTAGACTCCTATAATTTTAAAAGTTGTCAAAACGGACGACTTCACACAATTAGGTTTGTTGATTACTGCAAATGATCCGGGAAAATTTTCACTAAACTGAGAGGATTTTTCAAAACACTAGTTTTTCTTTTAAAAAATTTAAACAATTGAATTAGGTGCTAAAATGAATTTAAAACAACAGACAGGCATCAAATACAGAAACTGCGTCAAATATGGAAAATCATCTGAAAACTTTCCATTTATAAAAATTGCTCTGCTGCTTGACAGCAATTAAAGTCTCTCTCTGTGTGTGTAGTGTAGAGCAATAATATAAACAAAAGTCAGCAGAATTCGAGGAATGCCATGCATGTGCACAGAGTCATTATAGTCGTAAAATGATTTACATTTTTACACTTGAACGGTCGGTGGTGGTGCTAGTAGTAGTAGTAGAAGTGCAAGTGTTGTTTCATAATTATCGTTATTATCGTTAACATCATTTTCGTCTTGTGAAAACAAAACAGAAGGAGAGCGTCGTCAGTCTTTTGTTTGCAAGTAAGCAATTGTGTTTGCATTTTCTTCTGTTGACTGTTGTTGTAGTGTATTTGTATATGTATGTATTTGTTTGAGGGACAATTCATTCATATGGTTAATTAATAGCTGCCTGCCCATAGCGCACCGTAAAAGGCATGATTGCACCATGTCGTGCTGAGAGAGTGTGTGTGCTGTGCAACGTATAATAATAATATAATGTTGTACGAAAATGTGTAATATGATTTTTACAAAACGAATTCATGGCGGAACTCTAGAGTGCCTGGCAAATTAGTCTACAAAGAGTAAACGAAAAAACGCCCTTTGTTCATTATAAATCTCTTCCTTTTTTCTTTCGAAGAAATAAGAATGTCTGCTAAGAAGAAGAAGAAAACGAATCCTGTTTTTTTATCTATATAAGTATACTACTGCGTATGTATATTGTTGTACAAGACAGTTTGTATGTAACTGTCTGCATGCATTATTATGATGCAATGCTCTGTAAAGATATTATATTTTACAGAAATAAATGCGCGTATAGCATTTTATTTTTTTCTTGTTGAAGCATTTCTGTAGCTCTTGCCTTGATGGTGCTGTGTGGTGGTGGTAGTAGTAAGTATGGAAGGCAGTAAATGTTTTTTTATTCAGTCAGTCAGCCTTGCTATATAAAGCTTGTATAATACTACTACTACTACTACTACACACGACTACTACGACGATCAAGAATCCGACTCCGTATAAGCTTAAGTTGACAAAAGGTTCAGCATCAGTTTTTTTACGTTTACGGTTCAGGAAATGATATGGAGTTATATGGCGTAGAAGAAAGGGAGGAAACAAGATATGACATAAATGATTGCTCACTGAAGTTCTTTATTTCTTTTATCTGATGATGTTTCGGCTATTTTGATGTATGTGCTTATTGGGATTTACAGACAGATTTCTTTACAATAATATGATTCCTCTTTTTTTCATTTACAAAAGAACGGTAAATAAATACATTAAAATATAAGTATACCACTACAACAACAACAACAAGCATCAAAAGTGTCTAAAAACAAAACACCAGAGAAAAAAACAAAGAATTTTCTAGGAGAATGATTCTTTCGGATATTCGGATCGGTTAAAATGTTTACCACTGCTTTTTAGTTTTTTTTTAACTTGTTGTGATGTGTATGGGAAAACAATGCAAAGGTATTGTGCTTGCTAGTGTTTACCAAAAAAAACTTGTACATTTAAACAAGAAAGGTTACAAAAGAGGAGAGTTAGAGAGAGAGAGATAAAAAAAATACTCAAAAGTGATGCATCTCTGTTATTAATGGATGACATCGGGGAGAGTCGTGATATTGTTTTGATTCAATTGTCTCATTTGTAACGATTGAAGTAAATCGTGTGTGTACAACATAGCGCGCGTAGAGAGAGAGAGAGAGAGACAGAGATACTTACACAGACAAACACACACACGGAAAAGATAAAAAGTAATTTAATTGAGTTGAATTTGACGCAGACAGAGTGGGAATAGGAATGGGAGAAGAGAGAAAGAGAATAAAATAAAAATAGTTGGGAAGACTGTTCAAATTCATGTCATTAGAAAATACTTTCTTAGATGAATAGCCGTACGGAATGTGCACTGCTATGCAGTTACATTGCATGTTTAACCAAATTGTTCACTTGGATTAAGTCTTTTCTTTTTGAGGGGAAGTGGATATTGAGGTAAATTGAAATGTGACTCTTAAAACAGACTTTTAAAATAATAATGTAATATAATGCGGAAAATATCCATTCCATAATGCAAACATACCGTGTAAAAATTGTTATTACTACTATGTGAGAAAAAAAAGAAAGTATATTATTATTATTATTTATGTTTATCATGTACATATCGCTGCTTATATATGTGTGTGTTTTGAGAGAAGGAAGAAAGAAAAAAAGAGAGTAAAAGAGAGAGAGAGAGAGAGATAGATAGAGCATTTAGTACAATAGAGCGAGAGAGAGAGAGAGAAAAAATGCCAGAGTTTACTTGTCAGTTCATGAATTCCGTCAAGTCAGTCAGTATCCATCCTTGCGTCTGCTAGCTATATGATTATTATTATGCGTGTCCTTAATATTAAATAAGCAGTTGTGTTACAAAAAAAACTCGTATACATCTTTTTTTCTCTCTTCTTGTTCTTCTTCTCGGAGCAGCTGTGTTCCATGCCACGCCAATTGAAGCTTCTTGAAAACTGAACAACTTAAGCAAAGAGTGAGAGAGAGAGAGCTTGCAAGTTTCTTCCTTTTTTTGAATAGAAAGAAGATGTACGCTGTTTTTGTGATTATATTACTTTAAGAAACGCAACGGCAGCAGCATCTTATTATTTTTATTATTTTTCATAAGAAAAGAAAAGAAGAAGAAAAAGTAGCTTCAAAGAGTTGGAGCAATAAGCATACACACGGTAGTAGTAGTAGTAGTGGTGGTTAATGGTGCTCTAGAAAAAAAAGATCTTCTAATCCAGCGTTTTTTTTCTTCTTCTTCTTCTCTCTTCAAAACAACCGTACAAGTAAAGTATATGGCAAAAAAGAGAGGAAAAAAGAGAATAAATGTGATGAAGGCATAATATTATATTGCTTTGCTACTCACCAGCAACAAACGAACTTTAACCAGTGTAGCGTGTGGAAAAAGAGAGAGAAAAAAGAGAAGATATATAGAGAACCAACCGAGACGGATTCTCTTCTCTCTCTCTTTTTTTTCTGGTTTTGTGTGTTTATTGTATCCATATCCTGTGTTTAGTTTTGTGTACGAGCTTTTTTACAGCTCCACGCTACGGTGAATTCACTTGACGAGTGTTTTTATGCCTTGTTGGATTGAAAAGTGAGAACAAAATGGGCTGAGATGCCAGAGTTGCACTCTGTTGGCAAAGGTTGATGTTTCCTTGTGTACTCGTGAGAAGACCAACGAGCCTCGTAGTGTGGTCTCCATTGTGGTGATGGCTCTGGTTGAACACCAGATTTTTGATGATCACTCGTCCTCCCCACTCCATTTCTCGCTTCTTCTCCTTTCCCCTATTATTATATGGCAGCAATGGCACTCAACAACAAGCTTGTTCTCTCTTTTGCTTCGCTTTTCTACCACCACCATCATCATTCGCTGCTGCTTGCTGCTGCACACAGCATCAACCAACCTACCTAGCAAGCAAGCAAAGCAGTCAAGTCAACAACGACGACAACGATGATGTTGACCATGATGATGATGATGGCGATCGTGATGATGATGATGATGGCTTTTGTGATGTGTTGTGTGCCGGAGCATTTTGTCGCTTACTTACTTTGAGTGGTTTCATCTCTTTCACTCAACTCAGTTTTGTGGTTGCCTTGAAGGCTTTACCAAAAAAGCTTTGGCTTTACAAGACAACTACAAGAAGACCAAGACGAGAGAGAGAGAGATTCCCGTCTCTTTTGGTTATGATGAGTTTTTACGTGGTATACGGCTAAAGCTGGTTTCAGAGAGATTTTGGAAGAATGTGTTCCTCCGCTGATGGTGCTGCTGCTGCTGCTTGCTCATCTCTCTGTATAAAATTTCATATACGTGTGCATCCCATTATTATTATATGTATATAATATGCACACGAGTAGATGCTTTTATAGGAAAAATATGGCATATGAACGTACATATATTATGAACATGATGATGATAAGGACGATGATTCTAGTTTAAACAAACTGTACATACACACACACAACAGCACCACCATCACTTTTTTTTCTACAAGAATGTATTCTCTTCTTTTCTAATATTCTCTCTAAAAAATATAAAGTCAATGTAAAAATTTGTATGTATAAAGTTCATTGCGTTGCTATTCTAGATGGAGTTTTTGTACATTTTTTTCTCTTGCTTGTTGTTGTGTGTTTGCTGTGATGGTACAAACAACTACTCCTGTGGTTTTATAATCTTGTATTCATATTTGTGTTGTAGAATGCAGGCAAGTGTTTTACTTGAATTCTTATAAACTTTCATCCTCTTCTCTTTTCTCTCGGTCTTTTTTCTGATAAATATTAAAAACTCTCTCTGGTTTGCAAGATTTGAGATCATATTACTTTTCGCTACGACGAGTCTCTCTCTCTCTTCTCTTGTTGTACAACAGGATGATACGAGATGGTCTTCTTCTTTCATCTCATCCTCTTTTTTTTGCAATGCGCTCTAAAGCAGCTAGAGAATGGATGATGAACAAGAAGAATAAGAGGAGTTTTCAGTGAACCTACCGCCTTTTATATTTTATCTTTTTTATTCTCTCTCTCACTCGCTTGCTCACAACTTCTACGACTACCAGCCACCACCACCACTACTTATGTAAGTTATTACGTGCCGTGTGTGAGCGCTGATGTAGTTTTGTTGCTGTTTTGTGTAGTCTTCTCATTCTTTTGCTTGGTTGCTTGTTGTATTCACTAAACATGAACCCTGACAAATTTACAAGGTGTATATTATGCTTGTATGCACATCTTTTAACATTCACAGCAGAGCCAAGCCATGTAAGCATTACCAACACCACCACCACCACCGCTAGTCCACTACTACAACAAACCGTTGTTGGAAACGACGACGACGATGGTGATGATGATGATATGGTGAGAAGCAAAGCTAAAGTTGAATAAAAAAGATTTTTTTTTCGTCTTTCTCTCGGTTCAACTTAAGCTGTTGTGTTGTGGCTTGAGTGGATATTATGCAAGTAGGTATGCATTGTAGTAATAGAATACACTTTATCATCTCTTTTGAATTTACAGCAGCAGCATCTTACACGACGCGTTTTTTTAGCTCTAGAAAAGAATGAGTTTGCAGAAGTTAAAGTGAGAGAGAGATACATGGAGGGGCTGTACTATAGGAGTTGGCCCTCACAGTAATTTGCTTCTTCTCGCGTCAGAAGCACAGGTTAATGATAGTAATAATATTTATGTGCATGGATGAGTTATTTCTATTATGTATGATTGCCTGCCTCAGTTTGTTATTCCATCATGTTTTTTTTCGTTGTGGCCAGGGCGGTTTTTGGGATTTTTCAAAGTAATATATTATTAGTCTCATTAGAATGACTGTGTGGAGAATAAAACCAAAAAGAAGAAGAAAAAAAACAGAATGTTGGTGATGATGATGATGACGACGATGATGCTCTGTGTGTTTTGAGCTGTGTGTCTTTTCCTTTTTGTTAAGCTCTGAATGAATGCTCTCGAGTCGGAAAATAAACTGATGACAATTTGTACATGTACACACAGAGAGAGAGAGAGAGACACACACACCAGTCGTTTTTTTTCCTTTTTTCCTTTGCTCCGCTGTAATACATTCTTTTTACAAGAACAGATCTGTTTTCTGTTGTTGTGATGCTGTTGTGAGTAAACATCATCGACAGGAGGATATGTTGTGTTTGCTTTTTACTCATTGCTTCATTTATTCATAACAAACAAACAAATTTCTTTCACTTTACACGGCTCTGGTATTCTTCAAAAAATATTATGCTTTTTAGTCGTGTGAACTATTTTTTTTGTAAAAATGTACCTAATACGTATGTTGAATTCACAATCAGTCTAACCGTCTGAAAGGACTTCCTACTAAAAATGATGACTCACTATAAAATGCAATAATAATTCGA
>JAHZMT010000349.1:0-18468 GCA_027743785.1 Sinhomidia bicolor
AAAAGTCATTGTGTTCTTAATTACCACAATACGGTTGTCGAAAACGGTCGGAGTTGTAGCCACGTTACCATTACAATATCCAAAGATCCTTAGAATCAACCTCGCACCAACAGTGCTGTACATCATAAACAATCCAGTCTTAGAATTTAAATCCACGAGTTTAACATATACCAAGCCTCAGTAATTGAGATAAAGAAATGTTATGATGACAATAAATTATCTTGATGACTAAAACCACACTACGATACAACCAACATCAAAGTGGACCGAAACGGCAGTAAAATGTTTTAAAGCTGCTTAAAATAGACGATTCAAATATTTTTACAGTTGACTAAACATGAAGAGGAGACTGAAAAACAGTGCTACTGCAGAAAATATCAAGCTGGCTTTGAGAAAAGTAGTCACCTCACTTGTGTAAATGTAACCGAATAGGGTCGAGAAGGACAACGAAAGTACCCCAAAAAATCACATGCCCATGGGCCACAGGTTTTTATCTTTTCACAGAAATCCATTTTTACTCAGTACGTTTGAATGACGTAAAGATACAATTTTCAGTAACTTCTTTACGTTGACCAAAATACAAAATCTTGATGATAACAGGGCTTCTAACTTTATTGAAAAATCTAAGATGGTTCCAGCTACTAAGAAGACTGATGATGAAGTTGGTCATGTACGTTGGTTTTAATACTTATGAGAAAGAAAAATTGTTCACCGTACTCTCTATACTTTCCTACGTGTGTATTAATTCATCACGCCATATGTCAGTGGGGGTTGTTTTGCACCTACAATAAAAACTAGTTAATAAACATGTAGTGTGGCAGACGTTTTCAGAGCCTATTTTGCTTTAAACATACTGCGAAATTAGGCAACATATAATTTAATATTTAAGCTTACCTGAAAGCTGCGATTTTAAAATTTTTGTTAGTTATTGTATTAATCTTAAAAACTAACTGACACGTGAGCTAGAAGAAATGCAAAACGTTAGCAGTTACCTCCGACAAGGCTCGACTCATCATTCAAAAAGTTTGTAAATAGTCAATCAGTAAAACGTTGCACGGCTATTCTCTAACATGCGCCGTATGCTTTTACCATCTGAAAAACTGCAAACATCTTTACAAACACGAGCTTCCAGCGCAAGTTTCAACAATTTAAAAAATAGCATGTAACAAAGTCTTAATTATGTGCTGCTTAGTTTTTCTGTACTTTAAAAGAGAAATACGCTGTATATTTTTAAAATATATATACGTTTAGGAAAGCCACTCCTGGCCCACATAAATATACCACATATGGCCCCGTCCCTTATATACTCCCCTGTATCTAAAACACTTGAAACAAAAGACGTTGAAGCAAAGATATAGAGTGAGAAGTCATGATCGACATCGTAATAAACGTACTGTATTATTATCACAAGACCAGGAAAATTAAAACATACATGCACACAGGACAGTTTAGCATACTATTTTTAATATGACGAAAGTCTAATTTTGTCACGTTTGTCGTTCTACAGTAGATAATATGTTTTACTAATTCATTATGAGCCAGTATAGTCTTTCTTAATTAAATAAAAAATGCAAAGAGATTGCAACGTAAAGGAAGAAGAGGTTGATGACAAGGACAGGGACAAACCTGATAGAAACAGAGAGAAAGTTGATAGGAATTATGATAGCGTAAAAACTGAAGATGAAAACAATGCAGGATTCATGAAAAATTGTTCATGTCTACGGCAATTGTATCCTGCTGTAGCAAAATCCTCTGGAAGATTGTATGCATAATCTTAAAACGTTTGTGCTGCATATCAGATGCATAGATTATGGAATTGATGGTAAATGGTAATGAGTAATTATTCATGTAATAAATAATAAGATGCAATACAATAAAATGAACTATAAAATGAATCATAAAATGAACCATAAAATGAACCATAAATTCAACAAAACCGTAGTTTATCTAATTTTCACATGCGATTTAAAAAAAAATTCCGTATAATCACAAATATACATCATCAGTCAATGTCAAAAAATTTCATATTTATAGCTCAAACCGGTTTTTCACAAATTTTGCTGGCAGATTTTTAGACATTACAAAATACATATAGTCTTCTTTCTGGAAATAAACGAAACTTTGTGTCGTTTCCCAAAAATCATAATATTTTCGAGTGGATGCTCGACGAAGTAACAAATCCTTAGTCCCGAATGACGGCAAGAAAATAAAAAAGTTAACAATGTTTTCATTTTTCATTTTATTTTACTAAATTCTACGCGTTTTAGGTTTACAGATTATAAATAGATCCTAAATGTTTGGTGCATTAATTTATAACTATTACCAATTACTAAATATTGGAATAAGTGCAGCATGTTATATTATATTACACTGTGCCGCTCATCTACCACATTTGGTTCCGACCCATTAGCAACACCTTGCAAGTCAACACAATTACGCTTTTTATGTAATTAAATTGCGTCATTCTCCCAATCACCAGAACGTTCCCATGACATAATAGAACTAGCCTACAACTACGTTGAAACTTTCGCATTACTTTTGAATCAATCTTTGAACAATTCCAGTCATGTTTTTTCCATGAATCAAAACTACGCATTTCCCGTACCCATAAATATTTTCCAATTTGAAGAACAATTACCCAAAATAAGCAACCAAATGTATATGTAATATAAAGCATGACCTTGAATACTACTGAAACTTCGTGCCAATGTCGAAATAAAATAAAATTGGAAGATACAGCTAAAACCGTGACTATAATATGAAATACCGAAAGAAATCGACCAATAATTAACATTCCAGCTTCATTCAAAAGTTGAAATGAACGAAACAGATACCGAAGATTGTGCATTTCCCTAAAAGCGTGCTCAGTTTTATATTTTTGAGTAGACAAATCCAGCCGAAACTCTTTAGTCAGAATTATCGTCAATAGGAACATGTAAGGTAGGGCTGCAGCAAATAGACCGGCCACTTCTAACTGATAAATGAAAAGCAAATATCCATGGTAACAGGCTATGATAAGACCAAACGGAAAATAGTAATAATATTCCACTGGTATCAACTGTCCCAGGAACACTGCATCACGAGGATCGTATAGACAAAGCAAAAAACCAAGAAATGCGAATAGAAGGCTGCCAATCGTTACCAACACAATGGTTGACTCCAGAATGCGTTGAAGTTTATCTTTCTCAGGTACAAAGCGTGGCATATATTTTTCTGCAGTTTCAATAAAAAACAGAAGATTACATTTAAAATTAAACAAATTGGTTTTAGTGTCGTTCGTTATGAAAAGCGTTAGCATTACCTTGAAGGTGATCACAAAAGCCAATGAAACCATTAAGAAAACGCGGAATATCATATGTGAACCAGTGTGACAGTACATGCATGCATAGAAAAAACAGCATGCCTACACAATAATATAATGTAATTGCAGCCTCTGCAAATGTTTCACGCAAAAGTCGTTGCACTGCAATAGCGGTTCCAAAAATGGACCAAATGCTGGCCAGTGTAGTGTTGAATTTGACAAGACGGAAGAGCTTCTCATTTTTTGAAATTGAAGCAGTGCGTGTTTGAGAATTGAATCTAATCAAGTGTGCCCCATAATTGCTGCCAAAATTAGCTATGATGCCCACCAATTTATAAAGGCGTTTGCTGAACATGTTAAATTTTTAGAATAGCCCGAGATATGAATAGATTGTGGCCAGATTGTTTTAAAACACTTGTCTGCCAAACGCTTTGTACAATACTGTTATTGAGTATATTTTTTTAATCATTAGATTTAGTAAATTTTGATTTTATTGTTTTTTAAAATGTGATCTACGTCATGTATAAAAATGATGAGGCAAATACCTAAACTTTGTTGTTGTACTGCGTTATTTTGGTAATGAATATGCTGTTTCCAGTTGTTTTTCAGTTTATCTCTCATCTGAAATTTAATTGTGCTTTTGGAGTGGATCCTTTTGATTGAAGTGGAATGGCTTAAATGGTATGACATTATATGTAACGAGTGGCGACATTGTTTTTAAGCGATATATTCTACTGCACCCACGGTTCACACATAATATAATTATGCAAACATAAATATCTGAGAAAAAATTTAACTAGATGTGGCTATACATTCGTCACTATTTGTTTTTCATGGAAGCATTTACAAACTTAAGTCAACAAACTTAAATTACCAAAACTAAAATAAAATAAATACATAATTTGATGCTGAGTATCAAACAAAATTTTTATTTAAACGATGATTACATATAAAATAGTTGGTAAAGTATAAAACAATCTATATATTATATTTCTTTTCTGGAGTAAAAAGTTGTTGACTACAGGAGCTTTGCAGAATAGGAAATTGTTACAATTTTGTATTTTTTGTTTTTAGCTACTATCAAAAAACAAGAAATTGCTCAATTGCAAATACAAAACAAATTAGTTTTCATACAGACAGTCCTAATAAATAACCATTCGAATTGTAACCAAAACAAAAAGTTTTGAGAATTGTAATAAAGTCGGTCAATTTTTTAAAAATATGTTTTTCTTATGGAAAAGCAGAAATGTGCAACAAATAAAAGAAGAGTACCTACATACATGTTAAAATTATTTATAGTTTAATTCACATTTTTATATGCAAGGTAAACGACGCTGTATTACGGATTTTTACCTGATTTTTTTAAATTTATTTTTATTTTTATTTTTTTAAAATTTTATGATTGAAAAAACTATCATAACTGTTATATAGCTTGTAATAGTTTCGAATTCGAATTAAAAAATTTAATTTTTAAGTAAAGTGATTATTTTAGAATAAAATAACTTTCCATTTTACACTCGTTGTATTAATTTTTATTTTATATTAAAGTGATTATTAACTTTGCACTTTTTAAGTGGGAAATAATTATGATGTTTAGTTACTGCTTTAAGTTTCAACCAAACAATCCAACAAACTGTTTCTAGTAAATTTAAAATAAATTTACATACAGTAAGTTTTGCTTAAAACCTTGGTTTCCACACACTCTAATAGCGAAAAATATCACAGAAATAGCTATTCAAGACTTGATCAAATGCATGAATATGGGTTTGGTATTATTTACAGTTGTGTCCTGTTAAGTATTTTTTCATAAAAGATCAGAAGCCTTTGAATTTGCAAACAATGAAGGTAAGAGTGTATTGCTTGGTATATAGATTTCGAAGTAAAAATATTGTAGACACAATACTGTACATTATTGAAGATGTATGTTCTGTGGAGTAAGAGTAACATATTAGAGCACATTAAATAATTTAATTATTTATGTCTTTTAGAAAAAGAACAAGTGCACCAGCGTCGGCAAATATTACTAATACTATAAGTTAGATTATATGATGATATATTTCCGTTATCCCTACCCGGTATAATAATAACAGAACTAACAGTAAAAATGTTTTATGTGGTAAAAAACTATGTGGAAAATGATTGCCGCTACAAAATTATGTACTTCTTGCGAAACAGTTCATTATACTTCTGTGAAATTTAAACTACAAAAGGTTTGCTTGGAATGCCATTTTGACAATGTTATAAATTATATTGTTCTTGAAGTAAATAGTGGATACTAAATGTTTAGCATAATTCAAGTGCGATGTGTTGATTTTCCGCATGATTTTGTTATATTTGTAGTGCGCTAATCGACTATGTATATTTTTTACGACCCATTATCAAAACCTTACATGTAAGAACAATCACACACTTGATGTAGTTAAACTGCGTCATTCTTCCAATCACAAGAACCTTTCCATGATGCAGTAGGACAAGCCTACAACTGCGTTGAAACTTTGCCTGAATCTTTTTACCAACATTTGAACTTTCCCAGTTGTGCTTTTTCCATGAACCAAAGGTACGCATTTCCCGCACCCACAAGTATTTTCCAATTTGAAGAACAATCGACCAAAATATGCAACCTACTACATAAGAAATAAGCAGCATTATTTGAAGTATTTTTGATATCGCCCACCAATACCGAATCATTATCACATTAGAAGCCACTGCTAAAATTGTGAATATGACATGAAACGCGGATATAAATGGACCCATAATGGTCATTGCCATTTCATTCAAAAGTTGAAATGAGCGATATAAATACTGAAGATTGTGCATTTCTCTGAATGTGCTCTCTGTCTTGTACTTGGAAGTAGGCAAATTCAAGCGAAACTCTTTTGTCAGAATGGTGGTTAGCACAAACAAATAAAGTAACACTACCGTGAAGAGCACGACTACTTCTAACTCAAAAATGAAAAACAAATATCCATGATAGCACGCGATAATGACCCCGTAAGGAAAGAAGCGATAGTATTCCATTGGCAGTAATTGTCCCAGGAACACTGCGTCACGTGGATTGTAGAAACAATGTAGGAAGCCAAGAAAACTGAAGAGCAAACAGCCAAGCGTTGCTAGTACAATGGTAGCCTCCAGAAGGCGATGAAACTTATCTTTCTCTGGAACATGGTATGGCATATAGTTTTCTAAAATTGCAATAATTTAGAGTATAAAAAATTATTTCAAGATTTAAAATTTATTTTATCGTCGTCGTAATTTTAAGCTTACCTTGAAGATGACTGCAAAATCCGGTGAAAGCATTGACAAAAAGTGCAATATCGTGTACGAAGCAGTGTGTAAGTACTTGAATGCACACAAAAAACAACATGACTATACAGTAAAACAATGTTAACACGACTTCGGAAAATGTTTCACGCGACAGTCGTTTTACTGCAATAACTACTGTGCAAGCGAACCAAAATTTGGCCAGTAATGCACTGATTTTCACGCGACGACGGACTTTTTCGTGTTGGGAAACTGTAGCTATGTGGTTTTGTTGATTGAATGAGGCCAAATGAGCACCAAATTTGCTACCCATATTAAGCATGGCGGATATGATTCTGTATAGCCGTTTACTGAACATGGTGAATTCTAAAGAGTTTATAGAGAATATTTTCAATATTTAAAAACTGAATTGAAAAATAGCGGTTCTATGTCAAAGGCTTAGGTATTGGTGCTGTTAATTATTGTTTAGACGTTTTTTAACTTCCAAATGTTTTATCATGCGGCAAAAGGCATTATAAAACACTGACTTTTTCAGTCTTTGAAAGAGCAACAGTTCGCGTTTGAACCTGATGTATTCTTTTAATTCCGTGGATTATTTTTGAATTTGAAGAACGGAGGTTAGTGTGTTTTCAAATCAAAAGTTTAAGTCATACTGATAGTAAAAACAGTTTGAGCGTACAATTTTTAACTGAGGCCACTCTGAGGCATACGTAAACGGAGAAATATAGCTTACGTGGATGTGCTGAAGCCCAAAACTTTCTAAATTTAACCTTAAAAACTATTATTTTTATTTTTGAATCGCTGAGCATTAAAAAGCGATTTCACAGTAAGTCTATATCGATTGAACCTACTTTATTTTTAAAATTTGAGCTTGCTGGAGTGGATATCTTTTAAATAAAAAACTGTTTTATTCTATGCATGAAAAACATACTTCTACAATATTCTAGGGTTATTCTCACAAGTCTCTTGTACAAATCTATATTTTAGCTTAGTTTTTGCAGACTTTTTAAACTTAAAAAAACTAATGATTATTTTGTCAATTTTAAAAATGCACGGTCAAATTTAGCAAATAATGATTTAATGTGTGCAAGCAAGCTTTTGGATCTTCGGATACGATTTCCGTAAAATTCCAGTATTGTGATACATTTTATTTTTTAAAATATTAAATTTAAAACATATTAATATGTAAATTGACTTTCACGAGATACCAGTGGAAATAATATTTTATTAGCTGGACGATTAATAATGAATAGTAATGCAGTAAAGAAAACTAGATATTATTTTTGTGTAAAGGTACTTTAAAAAATAGTGAATAGATACTCTATACTATTTTATGTTACTACAAACAGTTTGTGTATGTTTCTTCGATGTGTGTATAGTGCATGGACATCATGCAAAAGGTTAAAAACCTAAGCTATGATGATGGAGTGCACTGTTAGCTAAGGTCTGTCCGAAAATAGAAAGATATTTTAAAACGTTTATCTAGTTTCTGAAGCAAGCGCTTAATCAACCCGATATGCACAAATACTAATTTATACAATGTAGTGATAATTCACGCAAAGTTTCTATAATTCTTGAGGCAAGCCAATAGAGATAGATGACTTTAAAATTTTCACTAAATTTATTCTGCTTTCCGTAAATAGGAAGATATTTTATTTTTTGACGCTTTTGGACAGAAGATAAATTTAAAAAAATATCTTTCTATTTGCGGACGTACCCTAACACGGTAGTACACATGTCTTTCCCGCGATAATATTATTATTAGCTTATAACGACACAACATGCACTAGACACATTGGTCTTAAAAAGGCTTCTGGCCACAAAGTAAAATACTACACAGCAATATAGACTGTCAGCTTTTGTAAAATTAAGGAAAGCACTGTGGCCAGCATAAAGACAACATTTGCTTGCGAAGCAAAGTGGATGACAAAGAAAAAGTTCCGTTTCCACTTCGATTCAGATTTTGATATCCCACAATTTGAGGTTCTCAAAATGAAAATGTTTTTTCGGGGTTGCAAAAGCATCACTTTTAATAAAATCCTCCCTAATCTGTTGTCTTAAACTTTTTAAAACAAATTATTAGTTACTGTTCCAAGCAGCAAAGCAATTAGTAAACATTTTTTAACTTCCTAATTAAATACAGCATTTTTTCTAGTTCCATTACAAATGTTGCAAAACTGATATAAATACAAATGAAAATTTAGCGACAATTGTTAAACTTAATTATAAAAACGACAAAAATTACTTTGGCGCTAGAAGCTTTTATCAAAATTTTAATTTAAGATCAAATTTGCTAGAAATTTCACACATCCTTCAACAAAGCCAAACATTTTTCCAGCTTATCTTAAAAAACTTAAGTAACAGCTTCCACAATATGCTTCCAAAACAAATTGTCTTGCTCTTCTACAGCTATGCGGACCATTTACGTGGTTTTCTTGTGACCAATTAACAATACCTTACATGTTAACACAATTGCACTCTTAATGAAATTAAATTGCGTCATCCTTCCAATTACAAGAAAATTCCCATGGTGCAATAACACTGGCCTACAACTCCGCTGAAACTTTTGCATTACCTTAAAATCAAGCTTTGAGCATTGCCAGTTGTGCTTTTTCCACGAGTCAAAAATACGCATTTCCCGTACCCACAAATATTTTCCAATTTGAAGAACAAAAGTCCAAAACAAACAACCTGCTGCGTAAGTAATAATTACCATGATCTGGAATATTACTGGAAGCTCCCGCCAATATCGAATCATTATCAAGTTAGAAGATACCGTTAAAATGGTTGCTAGCAGATGAAAAGCCGAGAGAAACGTGCCAATGAGGGACATTGCAATTTTATTAACAAGTTGAAATGAGCGATATAAATACCGAAGATTGTGCATATCTCTAAACGTGTGCTCAGTCTTGTACTTTTGAGTAGACAAATCTAGTCGGAACTCTTTGGTTAGAATGACTGTCAATAAATACATGTACGGTAAGGCCACACAAAAAAGACCGACTGCATCTAATTCATAAATGAAAAGCAAGTGCCCATGATAGCAGGCGATAATGAATCCAAACGGAAAGTACCAGTAGTATTCCATTGGTATCAACTGCCCAAGAAACACTCCGTCACGTGGATCGTAGAGAGCGAGCAGAAACCCAAGAAACGCAAAAAGCAGGTTGCCAAAAGTTACCATAATGATGGCGGCTTCCATAATGCGTTGCGACTTATCCTTTTCGGGGATGAAGCGTGGCATATATTTCTCTGTAAATTATGTAAAACACCGTAAGCTAAGTCAAATTAATTTTAGTGTCCTCAGATGCAGATGTAATAAATTATCTTGTTCAGGATTACCTTGAAGATGACCACCGAAGCCAATTAATCCATTGAGAAATGGCGGAACTTCTTTTGTAAGCCAATGGGTTAGTGCATGTATGCATAGAAAAAACAGAATGGCTGAACAGTAGTACAATGCTCGTACAGTCTCCGCAAATGTTTCATACAAAAGTCGTTTCACCGCAATAGCGGTTCCAAAAATCGACCAAATGCTGGCCAGGATTGTATTAAATTTGACGGCACGGCGAACTTTCTCGTTTTTCGAAATAGAGGCAGTGCGAGTTGCCTGATTGAATATAATCAAATGCGCCCCATAACTGCTGCCTAAATTAGCTATGATGCCTACCATCTTATAGAACCGTTTGCTGAGCATTATGATTTTTCTTGTAATCTAAACGCCAAGTTGAATAATTTCCCGTGCTGTTGAAAATAGTTTTAAGTCAAAAGTTTAAATAAAACTGCAGGCGAGTTTAATGGCATACTTTTGAATATATAAACCTTTCAGCCTTGTTTCCTGATAAAATGTAAAGTACTGCATGTAGGGAAGTGATAGGGAAACTC
Organism: Sinhomidia bicolor; assembly: GCA_027743785.1. NCBI lineage: Eukaryota > Metazoa > Arthropoda > Collembola > Entomobryomorpha > Entomobryidae > Sinhomidia > Sinhomidia bicolor. The sequence continues at coordinate 10,448 of JAHZMT010000349.1, forward strand.
GCTTGAGCTTACCTCTACATTTATGATGATTGACTTTGATGCTGGGCTGCTTGATTTTAGTAATAAATATACCCTATTATATATTAATACACGTGTGCATAGTAAATTACCGAAATATAATCTAGAATGTTTTGAGTTCGCAATGTCCTGTATATGTTTAAAACAAATGGTGAAATAGACCTTGTAGTTTCCTTGTATTCTAATAATACACTTCATTTCTGAATGAATTCATTTAAATGGGTAATTGCCACATTTTCTTTTTAGTTGCTGTTTTTGGTTTCAACCAATAATCCCGCAAACTGTTCATGGTAATTCAAAATAAATTTTTGGGATAACTTTTGCCTAAAGCCTTGGCTTTTGTACACTCCAATAGCAAAAAAGTCCACTTCAATAGGCTTTCAACGTTTGATTAAAAGCGTGTATTAGTGATGGTTATTATTTGTGGTTGTTTCCTGTTAAATATTTTTTCTCGAGAAAATGCAAAAATCGGAGTCCTTGAATTTGCAATTAATGAAAGAAAAGGGTTCCGAGATAATCCGACGTGGAGATACATAATGTAGTCATTTTAACTATTATCTTTATTTAACTATTATTTAGAAGGAGAGATTTTACAATTACCACTACAGCAAGTTCACGTTTTATACTCTACTGCTCATCCAACTCTCGGCAACTTTTTGACAACTACGAGAGAACTGCAAGCCAACTACTATTAGATAAAATGAAAACGCGCAGTCATAAAGAGCAACAACAGCCAGAATCTTCAATTCCCATGCAGTTCACTTTCACCAACCAACGAACAACAACACAAGCACGCCTTAACTAAAACTAACAAAGTTTGTTAAACAAACAATATTGAATGGGGCAAACTAGGACTACAGTACAATATGAAATTGTGTAATTGGTCTATTTACATATTTCTATAAAACGCGTGTGCATAGGAACATACGTACCTAGATTTAAAAGTGTATATAATTTTAGACCCATTAAGTACTTATCATTGATTGCGGCCATACCTGTATGACGTACATGCATTTATGTTAAACTAGTGTTACTACAATAATAGTTACTATTAAACTAGTTACTTCCGTCAAACCTCAAACAACGAAAATCTAATATAATACTACTATGGCAAACAACAACGGAAAATTGCGTTGTCTTGAAAGTTAAAAAGGAATACTTACAAAATGTATAGAAAATTTCAGAATACATACTATATGGCAACTATGACATTTTCTTCCGACCCATTAGCAAAGCTTTACATGTGAGAACAAACACACTCTTGATGTAGTTAAATTGTGTCATTCTTCCGATCACTAGAAGCTTCCCATGATGTAATAGCACCAGCCTGCAGCTCCGTTGAAACTTTTTCATTGCCTTCGTGTCAACATTAGAACCTTGCCAGTTGTGCTTTTTCCATGAACCAAAGGTACGCATTTCCCGCACCCACAAGTATTTTCCAATTTAAAGAACAATCGTCCACAGTATGCAACAAGCGGCAAAAACAAGAAGCAGACATCATTTGAAGTATTTCAGATATAGCCCACCAATACCTAATCATTATCACATTAGAAGCCACTGTTAAAATTGTGAATATGACATGAAACGCGGACAGAAATGGACCAAACATGGTCATTGCCATTTCATTCAAAAGTTGAAATGAGCGATATAAATACTGAAGATTATGCATTTCTCTGAATGTGCTCTCTGTCTTGTACTTGGAGGCAGGCAAATTCAAGCGGAACTCTTTTGTCAGAATGGTGGTTAGTACAAACAAATAAAGTACGGCTACCGAGAATAGTCCAACTACTTGTAATTCAAACATGAAAAACAAATACCCATGATAGCACGCGATAATGACCCCGTACGGAAAGAAGTGATAGTAGTCCATTGGCAACAACTGTCCCAGGAACACTGCGTCACGTGGATTGTAGAGACAAAGCAGAAATCCAAGAAAGCTGAAGAGCAAACCGCCAAGCGTTGCTAGTACAATGGTTGCTTCCAGAAGGCGATGAAACTTGTCTTTCTCAGGAACATGGTATGGCATATAGTTTTCTAAAATTTCAGTGAGTAAGGTTCAAAAAATGAATTTAGGGTGCATTACTATTTCGTCGTCTTATATAATGTTAGAGTTACCTTGAAGATGACTACAAAATCCGATTAACGCATTGATGTTGCATACATTATCGTTTGTAAAACAATGTGTAAGTACATGCAAAATTGCAAAAAACAAAATTGCTGTACAATGAAACAGTGTTAAGACAGCTGCAGAAAATGTTTCATGGAGCAATCGTTTTACTGCAATAACGACTGCGCAAGCGAACCAAATGCTGGCCAGTAATGAATTGATTCTAACGCGACGGCGGACTTTCTCGCGTATTGACACTGTAGCTGTGCGGGTTTGGTGATTGAATACAATCAAATGAGCGCCAAAATTGCTGCCTACATTAGAAATGATTGATATGATTCTGTATAGCCGTTCGCTGAACATGCTGTATTCTACAAATGAATTATATTTAAATTTGAGAAACGATTGTTAACGTGTTTTTAGAAGAAAAAATTAGTAATACTGTTAGTAAAAGCAGTTTGAGTGTACAATTTCCAACTGAAGCAAAACTATTTTAAGGCATACAAAGAAGTACGTAATTTATCTTTCATATCAAACTTGTTATTTTTTTGGATCGCTGGCTTTTACATTACCATGTTATTGTGAGTTGTACAGGATTTAATAAATCTTCTGCTAATGGCTTTCCGAGTGTATACACGGTAACGACTTGAGTACTGGTGATGCTTATTTAGTTTGAACTTTGTACATTGTATGTATATTCCAAATTTTTGCTTCCTCTGACAGCAGAAAAATATTACAGAGCAATCGAAAAACTTTTATAATCAACCAGTTTAAAAAATTTTATTACACCAAATGTCTACAGATAAATTGGTCTGAATATTTTAATTACAGCATGGGCGGATTTAGGTGCAGGAACAGGGGGCAGCTGTCCCGCTTGGGCTGAAAATTAAAAAGTTAATTACGCAACTGCATGCAAAAATCAAATTATTCCATACGTTGGTTCTTTAAAATCGACATTTTCTGCTTACTTCACTCGCCATCTTTGTATTTCTATGATTTATGCCTCAAATTCGACCATTATTTATTTGAAGTTTTTACATTGAAGAAGTTGTTAAGCAACTGTAAATTTTTAATTTTGTTAAGGAATCTTTCTCATTTTCCTTAAAAAGTCCACCAAAATTGGCAATTATAACAATATAAATTTATTTTTTTGGAACATAAAAATAATATTAAAAGCGAAGTCTATGGTCTTGCCCCCTAACCTCTGGTCTGGTTACGCCAGTGCCCAAAAAGATTGTAGCTATAAGAACTAATCAGAACTAGATTACAAGAATAAACAATTACCAATAAATTGGCATTTGAAATAGACTACAGTTACATATATTACAAATAAATTGGCTTTACCGGAAACAACATTTTGCAAATTAGTTTTTAATTTCCGGGAAAACATGGTAATAGACCTACAATACAATCCGTATTCACGTATCAAAGTATTTACATTCAAATGAGAAAAGATTATTTGTACAACTCTATACTTGTAACTCTGGTAGCTACTGCAACTACTTTTGATTTCTATTTTCTATTTATTAAAATTCATAGATATTACGAGTGAAAAGTAATCCATTTTAGAAAAATAAAAAGTATTTTTGAGTAACGATTTATAAAGCATGCGCTGAAAAAAAGGGCATTTGATCTGAACAATGTTGATTTTGTGCAATAGATAAAGTTATAATGAGGTATGTTTTTAACAGATGTTTGCACTATAAGCTAGCACAGTACAACAACTTGCTCTTTTGAGAAAACATTATTATTCCAATCACCTGCATACCCTGAGTACACACTACGTCAATACATTTTGCTACAGCCGACTTTTCTATTATTTGAGACACAGTCCGATTTTACAATTTAGGCATTTGCTTACAGTCTACAAATACTATAAAATTTACAAGTACATTCAAAAATACTATTTTAACGGTTTTATGAAAGGATACTTTATTATCATTTTTAAAATGACAACAAGACCGTTAAGGTCCAAAGTCACTAGCGTAAGTAATTATAAAATATTTACTAATGTAAAATATATTAAAAGCTGAAAAAATTAGTTGAATGTAATTTGTGGTCTTAAAAACTTTTGTGAAAGAAGCGTGCGTTGAACTGTGTGACTGCAGATGAATTTGATACTTGACAACTATGAATTTGAGTATGGGAAAATAGACTTTCTAAAAGCGACACAACTTCCTAACCCCACATACATCTGGTTGGTTGGTCTTGAGAAAGGCTTCTGGTTGCAAAGTAAAATATCATACATGATTATATAATGTCAGCTTTGTAAAATTTAGGAAAGCACTGTGACCCAACATCAAGAGAACATTTTCATGCAAAACATACTGTACAAAGAAAAAAATTCCACTACAGATATTCCACTACTGTAAGCTATAATGCGTTTTTAACAGTTTCTTTCATTATCGTATAGACTGCATTTCGTTTTTTTATTTATAAAACATGCTTATTTGCAATGAATACAAAAGTTCAGTCTCCTTGTTCAAAGAAAAGTGATGGCGCATAAATGCTCTTCCGCGATGGTTCCTTAAATCTTGTCATGATGCTACAAATCAAGTAGTTTAGTCGAAAGTGGAAAAGTTTTAAAATCTTTCAATTCGGTCCGGTAAACTTCTGTATTAGATTAGAATATGAAAAATTTTTTTACAGAAATGGTAAATTCAGACTTGATAACTGTCGTAAAGGACAAAGTAGAGTAGACAAGGACTTCTTATTTTAAGACAATGCTCCAGTCAAATTTTTTTGAGTCAAGCACGGGAATTGTCAATGCGAACGACATTTCAGGAAAAACTATGAAAATAATTTTGTGCTGGGCTGTCTCTATACCAGAGATTTATTATCAAGTTGGCGTGACATTATTGTGATAGTTGAGTTTACATATATGCTAGTCGAAAGTACCAGGTTACTGAAGTTATCAAAATGCTAAACGATACTCTTGGGTAGGACATGTCAGATATACCTAAGTACTTTTCGTGCATCTTTTTCTACTGAGTTTGGCCAGCAGACTTACGTTGGAAAATGCTGAAGTTAATAGTAATCATTTAAATTTGGTCATTTTCCTAACTTTGTTTGTTGTTATAGACATAAGTTCAGTTTTTACTGATTCTAAGGAATCATTAATTTTTTTTTATATTACCTATGCTACCCTAAACCTATATGCTTGTGTTGTTTCTAGGTTCTTTTAAAAGTATCTTTTTATGCACTAAATGGCTGCCTCGAGTTGTAAAGTACCTTAAAAGGCATTTCTAGCTAGAGCTACCTGCAGAGCAGCAAAGCCTACAATTTGTACACATTTCAGATCTGTATACTCTGAATCCTATTTTATATTTTCTCATTTATATTTTCTTAACAATTTTTGGTACCAAAAAATGTAATGCTTGCACTTGTTGTGTTTATATTTTTATATGACCAAGTAATGTATCTAGATTCAAAATATGTAAAGATGTATTCATCTGAACAAAAAGTAAAAAGAAATATTTTGAATACAAGTATTTTATTACTTTTTTAGTGGAAGTCGAGCACGAAAGTTTATTACTCTCTTCAAAAGTTCCTGTCCCTCAGTACACCTTCCCTCAGGCAGTCGACCAGTTGGGTCGCTCTGAATAAAATCATGCATTTCCAATAGTTCACTGTTTAGTAGACTATAAACCATTATTGACAACATTTGTTTCAATGTTTTTTAAAATAACGGGTTTCAAAGGTTTTTTATTTGTCGATTAATGATAGATTAAAGATTCTTTTTTATTGATCTGCATTTTTTATTTATTTTGACAATCCTTTGCAATTTTGTTGTCCTTGTGACTACTAAAACCACTAGACGTAGTTTTTTATTAGAAACGGTGAAAGTTTTCGGTAAGTGCAATCCAGGTTTCGCAATAATTTTTACTCAAAATGGGTACGATTCGAAAAGAAGTGGAATGTTCTTTGGTGCAAATGGTAATAAAACTGTTACACAAAACTAAATACTAATTTTAAACTGATTGTCTTCGTTAATTAAAAAAATATTGTTCATTTTGTTTCCCAACGAATTCAAAAATTATAAAGCAAACACACTATGATTTAGTATGTTCCTTTCAAAATATGGACACGGTACTGAACAACTTTGAGTTGGAGGAACGTCAGGAGTTTGTTTTGACAACTAATCAGCTACCCAACGTCACTTGTACTTGGGTGTTTGGTCTTGAAAATGGTATTTGGCCGGGAACGCAAGATCAACCTTCTCTGGAAATATACTGTGAGCTTTCTGAGGTTACAGGAAAAATTGAAAACGACTTTGAGGTTACATTTGAGTTTGAAACAAACCGTATAACAAATGGGCAGCGTTTTCGGCACGGCATGGTTAGTTAATATTGCCAATTGCCAAAACACACTAATACGCATAGTGTATTGAAGAATGACAACTTATTATTGTATTTTTTTCAGAGAAAGGAATCATTCGCAGTAAGCACGCGGGTTCAAATGCCTTGTGTATTTCAAACTGATAGAGTGGAAATTCTACAACCCGACGGAGTATTAAATATTCACGTAAAACTTTGGTTTCCGTTGCACGTGGTGCCATACCAGTTAACACAAGCTAAAAGAGCTCGCCTAAAAGAATTTGCAGTTGACTCAGTTACTACTTTGCATGAAAGTTTAGAGAAATTGTGTACCGATATGGAATATTCTGACATTACAATTGTCACTAGTGACGAAATGGAACTCTCAGCGCATCGCCTTATTTTGCAAAGTTAGAACATATTTTAAAATGCTACATTTTCAAAACACAAACATATTTATTGCACAAAATTAAGTTATTATATTTTTTATTCCAGTGCAAAATCCCGTTTTCAAGTCAATGTTACAGTCAGATCTTTCCGAGTCCAAAACAGGCGTTATCAATGTTGACGACATTTGCGGAAAAACATATGAAAATAATTTTAAGGTATCTCTACACTAGTGAGTTATCGGAAAACTGGAAGGATCCTGACATCATTGTAGAATTTGTTTACGCTGCCGGCAAATATCAGCTTACAGAAGTATTGAAAATGATTGACAACTCGCTTGGCCATGACATGTCAGACGAGTACAGTTCCTGTATTTTTCCTTTGTCAAATATGGTGGGCAAATTATCGTTAAAAAATGCTGAGGCTAGGCTTTTGCATCAGATTCGCTTATTTACGTCTAAAGCCAACACGACAGAGGAATTGCTCGTTCTACTTGGAAACCACATTCAGAATTCTAAAGAACCAGAAGACAAGGCGGCAAAAAGCATTGTATAGTATGCAATGCAATATCGCCAGGAAAAAGTTAATTATTAGGTTTTAACTTCAACGTAGTGGTATTACATAAGTATTTATATATAATTACTCACTAGAAAATAAAATGTTGTGAGATATTTCTCGCAGTGCTATAGAGTTGTTTGCAATAAAATTTGCTATTTTTTGTGCCATTTTATTTCGAAAAACTTGCACAAAAGTTGGAAATAAAAACTGGTATTTTATTATTTATTTATTTATTTATTTATTATCTACCAAGCTACGTACATATTTAGATAAAACTGTTATGTATTCCATTCCAGTAGTCAGTTTTTTGGATATTTATTAGATTTACATATTATTACCTACGTTATGTACCTATGTATCATTTATTTCATATTATACATCATTCTCAACTTGCCCAATCAAGTAAGCGCCACTCAGCTCGAGCTGGCTGTACCGCAGCCGATTTCTATTTTCAGTAGCAGAAGACAAAATTTCTTGTTTTTACAGCTGATTTGTGTACAACGTGCGTGGATTATATAAGCTCCCATAACTTAGAGCACAGCACAGAACACCAACCCCACAGCACAAAAATGGAACCCTCCAGGACCAATTTTATAAATTTCAAAATTCGTCCGTATTTCGAAAACAAACATGAG
>JAHZMT010000350.1:0-14417 GCA_027743785.1 Sinhomidia bicolor
CAACCAATTCTATACATATAAAACTGTATATTTGATGAAATGAATTTTTGGGGGAAAGAAAAGAAGCTTTTTATTTATCTTTGTTCATATTGCACGCATTTATTTACCCTTCTTGTCTTTGAAGTTGAGTTCCTTTCTCTCACATTTGGTAACACACAACCTACCGCTACCATTACCACTACGCTCAACTACAAAAGAATACCACTTCGTTTGGTGGATTTTTCCACAGGAAGAAGGAAATATTAGATGGGGAATTGAAAAGAAAGTTGGATATGAAAGGGTTGAAAGCTTTCTTTATTTACGTATTACACAGCATCAGTCAAACACATAATATACTGCTTTTATTAAAAAGTTGTGTTGCAATGCTTGTCATTTTTTGTATAAAAAGTACATCTCATCTCATATATAGAAAAGGTACTGTATATTTACCTACATTTGAAAAACGGTCAAGAGAAACCGGAAATAAAATGACTTTCCACTACCACACCGTTTTAATGTTAATGTAATCTACTGCTGCTGTCAATATAAATTAAATATTAGACTGGATTTTGAATAGTAAAGCCGATATACAAACCAAACTCGTAATTTTTTGCAAATACAAGTATGTATACAAAGTATTCAAAAAAGCACGCCTAATTATAATTATTACATGAAAAGCATAGATTCGCCTAATAATTAAAAGTGCAATGAGAGCATTAATGAAATTTTTCACTTCAAATTAATTATGCTTACCATGTCAAGTGCACCGCCAAATTTTATTTAATCCTTTGTACTTTATTCCCCTGTTCCTCCGAATTCATTCAATTAAATTTAGGCAATGCTACTATAAAGCTGTCCTTCCCTATAAACTAGTGACCACTCAAAAATAAACCTTTAAATTGGAGATGATATGTGGATACAACCTATTTATAACAGAGCTGCTCACACTTGGAAGCGCAGAAGACACTCAAAGAAAAACATGGATGTACGCAATGTAATGTAAGTGGTTGGTATACGTGTCACAAGAATGTATCACAGTGAACACTTGTCAGTCCAACAACACTACTACTTATTATTACCCCTTTCCTCCTCCATTTTCACTGCTAATCTAACCAAGATTTCGATTAAACTAATAGGAAAGTCATGTTCCCTTCCTTTATCCCGTTTTATCTCTCTCACCATCTCCCTTTATTTTCCCTTTAGTTGTCTTGTATAAAACTTATCGCTCCTTTCTCTGTCTGCATGTCATCCCTGTTCCACCATCACCAGCATCATCATCACTAACCATATAGATTTTTTATTTTAGCATTCTCCTAACTCACTACTGGACTATATACATTCCAGCCAAGACATAATTATACTAACTACATCAGTCTGGAAGAATTTATGTATTAGAAAAGAGTGTTGCTCTGCCCTGGAAATCCCTCCTGGTGCTGAAAAGTGTACAGTAATCATCATCACCATAAGCAGCAACGCCATCACCATTATTATTTACAATCATTGCACCAGTGCCATCCTCACGAAGGCAGTCATCATCATCATTATCGCCATCACCGTCAGCACCATATCAGATCGCATCAGTCTCCACGTCTCTTCTTCTCGCGGGAAAGACAATTAGATAAGTAGCAAGGAACACGAACAGAGACACACACATACTGTGTGGGAGAACAAACACACGTATATAACACCCTTTTTGTCTTCTACTACTCCTTTTTGTACACGACAGCAAGCTTCATTCAAACTTGTCCCTTTCTCTATCCATCCACCAAAAAAGTTTCTGATGTCCTTCATCTCATCATCACGCTGATGAGCTTCAGCTTGTGTGAGACGTGTTTGTGTGTTGTTTGAAATCATTTGCACACACACACAGAGAAGCGCATTCAACTGCATTCGATCTAATGAGAGTTGTCAGCAGCCAGGTTTCAAATAAATACACTAACATTCTCAGCAGATGGAAGGAAATTGTAGGTATATGCGCATGCAAAGAAATGATCCTTTCTTTCTTGGCATTCTTTTTGGAATCCACAATTAAGCTCAAACAAGCAAGTTAAATCATGGAGTAAAGTTGTTTCGTGATATTCGCTTCAGCTGATGAAAAATTGCTTAATAATAATTTGGCGTGTGTAGAAAAGGTGTGTATATAGTCCCTAGGTTGTTTGTGTGATGAGGTGGAATAAAACGTTGGTGTTGGCTTTAGTTGGTAAAGACAAACCATCTCATTACCTTTTGTATCATTATCATCACATCATGTATCATACAACATGTTATGCTATGTCTGAGCTCATACCGTCTTCGTAACTTTCTTAGGTCAGTCTGCATCCCTTTATAGGATTCCGCCCGACGACTATGAATTAGACCTTCGTTTGTACAATTTGGTTGAGTGCTGTTCTGCCTGTTCTGATTATCCATCAATTTAGCAACAGCTGCCGTTTAAGAGACATGCTTTAAAACTATATAAACCCTTATGATCACTTTATTGAACCGTGTTTTATTGTTTTTACAGTGCATGACATGGTTAATTGATAAATATACCTATGTAGGTACGTATTTTGAATGTTATATTTTAAATTGAGAGGAGAAGACGTTTTGAGTAAAGTTGTAAATTCCATAAAATAATGTAAACTGATAGATGTAGATTTCAGTTCAGGCTAGTCTGTGCTTGACACTTAAAACCAAAGCAAATTTATAATTTTAATCGAAAATTTCTACTTACATTATAAGGTGCCCACTGCCCAGTAAAGGAGTGGAGTTATGCAGTTATGCTCCCCAGAGAATAGTATTTAGTTTAGTTCTTTACCTAATTTGAATTGACAAGTATAGCAAAAGTATGCAGGTGCAGTGTACATATTTGCAATATAATAAGTGTGTATATATGCATATATGAGAAATTTTGTAATTTGTTTGCCATTTTCCCATTAACAAAGTTTCCGGATGAATAGGTATTTGGGAAATTAGCAATAATGTATTTCCCACTACACCAAATTACCTAGTATGCGTGTTGTCATTTACTACTACTTCTACTTTGTACATCAATTATATTAACAGTCTAGTTTAAGTTATTATCTATGCCAAAACTCATGTTTAAAAGGCGTAATGTTCTATTACATTATTTATTGCAGTAATACATAAACGATCCGTGATGAAAATGCTGCTTTGGAGGTGCCTGCGACTGTGCATAAAAATAAGTCACCGATTACTTTACAAAAAAAAACTCCTCACGTGGGTAGAAATTATGGTAATTTATAGGCATTTATATTTCTCGCGAGCTCAGTTTGCTTCCTTTCATGTGAAAATGAAATAGTGAGATTCCTGTGGATTCACCCAGAGGAATTTTTTGGGGGTCTGGTTGATATTTGTGTGTTCCAGGAATGCGTGTCGGGAAAAATTTCTCCAAAATTCACACAAACTTCAGTTGTCTTTGTGGATACATTTATGAATGTAAGAAATGCCGACAAACAACCACACTAAAGCCAAAAAACGACGATTTAAGCACTGCAAGAAGCTACGTGCTATTTACTATGTACAAAAAACCTAATAAATATATGAATACAACATACAAGTTATGAATTCTTCTTTCCTTTTTACTCTCTTTTGGGGTGGGTACATTTCAGCTACTTACTTGAGTCAACTTTCCGTAACATAACGTTATTCCACAAAGTCATTTCTTACAGGAGGCTGAAAGTATGTTCTTACGCTATACTACTTCCAAATGTAAAAAATACATAAATAATAAAATAGCATATTTGTGAAATACCGCTTCTTTGTAGCTTAGATATATAATGATGCCGAGCAAAAGGATGCAGTACTTGTGTGGGAGTATAAGAAAATGCATTGTGTTGGGCAACCCCAACCAACCTCCGCCAACACAGTCTGTTTTGACTCTGCATCTGACCTTTACATCCATAATGTTATCTACAATATAGGCAACAGCAATGTAACCGTCCCATCCAGTCACTTGAATAAAAAGAGATCATTCACATATATAATGAGATAATTGACAATCAACACTTTGTTACTGACAAGACAACTGAAAACAGCCCAAGATGCCGTCTGGGTGGCTGACTTTTATAAACTTCCATTTGCCGATACATACAGAGATGCAAGTTATGAATGAATTGAATAAATCCAAACTCAACTAGCTATATGGCATATAGGTGTAATATAAGTTCAATATTTTCTTGCTCTTAATACAGACAAACAAGATGAGGAAACTGTTGCTTCCTAAGAAAATGGTAAAGGTTTAAAAAGAGAGGTTTGACAATATTTTAACTCTACTAGGCCTTCATAACAAATAAATGAAAACCGTCAGTGCAAAAGTATGTACCTATAGGTAGGTAGGTAGATATAGTTGTGTTGTTGTGAATTATCCTTCAATTTCATTCATAACAAACAATAAGTATCTTTTCATCTTTCCAATCATTATCATTATTACACAACAACGTATAGTACATTTGGCGGTCTGGCGGCGGCGGCTTATCGGCAACCTTTCTTTTATGTTCCGTGCTCAAAGCGGAAAAGGCCCGATTTATTTTGACACGTTTCAAAGTACTTCACGCACTAGGCTCATCATCGGCTCTTCTGATAAACAAGAATGAGTGAACGCTATTGTGGTATCATTTATCTGCTCAAAAAATGCTAGTTAATAGGTATATACCATGATCGTCTTTTTCTCTTTTTAAAGCAAGTTTGCCAAGTCGGGATAACTTTCAAGCAACACTAGAAACCGCACCAATAAATAGAATACATTGTTCAGGAAAGAAGAAAATTTCAGAATTTGCTGTCTGACTGACGTTGGTTAAGTCGGACAGCTACTTGCAAGGGAAAAGTCAAAAACCTTAATAATAATAGGTAAGTGTATTTCTGGAACCTGACAGAAACAATGAAACAATGCTTGATTATGTGTATAGTTAGTCTCCTCATTATTCATCTTGTTTTTAGGTTGGATGCTTCGTCGCCTTTTATCTTGTTTCCGAAGAAGTCAACACCTCATTAGTAGGACAGGAAAAGCTTTCGCGTTGAAAAATAAAGATCACGTTGTTCATTTATCCATACCATGTTACAATATATACATACTTGTTAATGTACTTTCAACGTTGCAGCTTCTAACTTTTCCCTGAGATAAATGACGACGGAAAGAAATTCCGAAATCCATCACTTTTCATTTCGGAGAACATGATGGATCATATCTAATTTTGTATGGATTTCAAGCTACCACTAGCGTTATACATATGTACATATTCCCTTCCTCAACGTTAACACCGACACCCATAACCAATGCATTGATGATGGATGCACGCCATATACTCATACTATAACGCTGAGAACATGAATGCTTTAGCCTCACTCTTCTACTAACTGACTTTGACTTTCGGGTGATCTCCAGCTGCCTACATGACAGGTTTTAGAGTGACAAAAGAAGCAAAGAACAGCAAGAGTCAGAAGTAACTAACAATAAGAAAGAAATGACAAAAAAGGTGTCGGAAAGCATGCATGGGCTTTGCGAGTAGCACCCAATAATCAATGTGTGGTATCCATGTCTTTTCTCTCCTAATAGAACTTAAATACCTAATGATCGCTGTGTGGCCTAAGCATAATAGCAATAATGATTGTCACCTTTTATTCTTTCTAAGAGCAATAATAATAAATGGTCAGATTCATGATCACCCACCATACTGCATTACTCTCGTCTAATGGCATATAAAACTTTTCAACTCATTGTTAGTTGACTTGTATTGTTAAAAGGGTGTTGTTGTCCAAAAAAAGCCTTGTTTTTTGCTTCCTGTATTGCTTGCTTCTCGTCAGTTTCTACTACTATTACGGCTTAAAAATGTGCATTGTAGCCACATAAAGGTTCACCAAACTACATCATCACACAACGATTATTATTCTCCTTCCATTCTCTCATTTTTTCATCATTTAGTCCAATGAAGGGTAATTGCGAGGGTTTACAACTTGCCACCTACAAGGAAAAGCTGTAAATGATATTAGTCATGGATTTAACTTCTGAGGTGTAGTAGAAGTTGTCTTTAGCTGCATTTTTACAATGCAATCTTGCCTCTCTCATTGTTCAACATGTTCCATCCAAACTAATCCAGAAATGCTATGCACGTGCATAAATGCAGACAGAACACAATTTTTAACTACACACAGCTTAAATTTTCAAATCTGGGCTGCATATTATTTTTAATGGTCGCATCTACATATATACCGGTTATACATGTATGCACAACGATATTAGTATTACTACTGTATTCGGAGAACTTTTATCACCAATTCTTTGAAATGTGCTTAACAAAATGATATAGTTTATGATTAAAAATACACCGAAATTTGATTTTTAAAAGATAAAAAATTCAATATCTGTACGGAAGGAATGATCAGCAAACTTATACACCAATATAATAATACTTAATGTTGATTTACGATAACATAAAAAATGGAAATTCATTTTAAAAATAAATCTTTTTTAATTCTTCTTCTAGCACTGTTTGGCACGATGTAAAGTGTACAATTTTTCTAGTTCGTTATGTGCGTGTAAGAAAGAAATTGCATTTTTTGAGATAAAAATATACATGAAATCGATAAATATTTCCTTTTTGGACGTAGATCCTTCCAAAAATTTCAACATGCGCTGGTAAAAGTTAAAAATTATGTGTATTTACAAAGGGTGTAAGATTGCCAGCACATGCTGTTTTAATTATTTAAAATCATTGTAAGGTTTGACAGTGAATGAAAATGAATATTGAAAAGGAAGATGCGTGGTGGTGGTGGTAGTAGTGGCTCCCCAACAACAACAACATAACGTTGATGCATAAGCGTACGATTATATAAAGGAACAACAAAAGCAAAGTGCTCAAATACCACCTACGTGAGCTTCTTGGGTTGTATGTGACAAACGGGAGACTGCCGAAAATACCAACAAGTTACCGGAACAAATTGTTAACCTTACCGAAATGTAATTCAGCAATTTTTTCTCAAAGAAAAGAATGGAATGCTGTGAATTGAAGAAAGGGAAATATAAAATATAAAAGACATACAAAAGATTGTCGGAACACCCAAAAGCAAATTTTGTATTTTGGTAAATGCACAGTGAATTTTATTTTTTACAGTAAAGTTGAACAGAGAGAGCAAGCAAGCTAGGTACAAAATTTTGAATAAACCAGGTAGGCATCTAGACAGGTATTTATTAATTCGTAGTTTAAAGATCTAACAGACAATTCAAATTAAATTGTAGCCTACTTTTCAATCGCCTTAAAAATCGTTGCCTAATTTATTTAAACTAAAAGCAAACAGTTTTACTATTTATTATGCATGAACGTGTTGTTAGTATGTTCCTATACAAAAAATGGTATCCGGCAACAGTCACTAAAAAGTGCATCCTCATTCTCGCCATCTTAAAAATCAGTGAAAAAGTCAACGTATGAATGAATTTTTCTACATCCCAAAAAATACACATATCCAACATCAACACTTTCAAAGACGCAGACAACGCAGATTTTTAAATTTTCACTTAATTCTTGAAAAGGATGCTCCTTCTCATTTGCTGCGATGACTTGTCAAAAACTTTTATGTTTGGTATTAAAAGAGCATTGCAACAAGCAACATGCAGCGTAATGCTTGCTTTTGATGAATGCTTAAATGTATGCTTATTGTGCACTTGATCAAATCAAGAAGGAAGCTTGACTTTCATAATGTTTTATTTACATAGAAACGTACAAAGATTAAACTAGGTACATATAATGTAGGCACATATGTTTGCATTCACATTTTTAGAGTTTTTGTGTGAGACTAGCGTTTTTTTTCTGTCTGCCTCGTTTCCAGAGAGGAAGTATGGAAATTATTTATAAAGGTTTTTTTTGCTTTTAAATTACGATGTTAATTTTGCTTCTCGTTATAATTGACTTTGACTCCGTTACTAGTGTACGCAATGCAATAAGAATTCGTTTTTACATTGAACAACCTTTTCAATTCACTGTCTACTATCCATCGCGTCAATTTATCAGAGCAAGTTAATGAGAGGAATGAGGAATCGTATGTATTATAAAAAGGTTAAGTATTTTTTTAAGAACTCAAGAGAGAATTTTTGTATGCATATGCAAACTACAGACATCTCAGTACAAACTAAACTAGTCTAGTCAAAAATTAAAAGCCAGGGCCAGGACTGAGTCAATTGTCACGTACAAATTGAATTTTCTACTCATGCCTCAAATTTCCTTTTCCATTAATTAAAGAAATAATATTTTATATAAGCAACTAAACTCTTATAAAATTAAAAAGTGAAAGAAATCGAACTCACTGCTTATCACAAATACATAAGTTTTGTAGTTTGTTGTTCTTTTTGCTCTGTGAGTGCGAGTTTAAGAACTGAATGAAATAGGATACACCTGCTCCTTTTGTAAATGTAGCTGGAAAATACTTGAAACATGCAGTACGCTTGTTGTTTGAAAAAATGTACAAAGAAGAAGCAATATTACATTTTCAGGTCTCAGAGAAAATGCCTTAAAATGAAATTTCAATTTCCGTAGAAAATTAGCGTAACGTGCACATGGACCATGTCTTTTCTTCGCTATTATGCTTTTCTCTTTTTCCCCATTTGAGTTTTTTAAATGCATTGCCCGTACCTTTTCAAAAGTAATATCTGCAGATAATATTTTTTCAAACATCTTTCTAAAGCAATAAATAAATACTCTGGACTAGGTAAGATAAGTCAAGCAAGTATTTTACAGTATTGTACAATCCAACACCAACTGTTTTCTTTACCGAGTTCGAATATTCCTTGAAATCCAGCTGCGCCAGAAGTGCGTAGCGAATTAGTTCTTTTTCTTTTCTACTAAATTTTGCTTGTCCATGTTCCGTGTTGACTAGAACTGCGTGAGTTTCAAATAAATAACTTTCTTTACACTACTTGTATGCTAAATATACTCATGAAAAGTGTGCCTGTTTGTGATATACGTGCGTATATAACGTTATAGATATGTTGTTCCTAAAACATGTTGGTGTTTAACTGCATAGTTATTAAATTTTTAACAAAAATCATATTTTCATATAATATGTGTTTTTTATGCCCAATTTTGAGTTTTCTAGAAGAAAAAAAAATCTCATTTCGTCACGACCTTTTGGAAAGACAGCTGGATTGTACTTACTAGCTTTCTAATAAAGGCCCAAATTCTGGAAAGTGTATACTTTTCATTTTGCTTTTCTTGCAAAGTTTCATTGCAACTTTATTGTATCCATTATTATTTCTCTTGTGTCGTTGACTGAGCGAGTCGAATTTCTAAAGTGAAAATATTACAAAATTACAACCTATTCAACTCAATCTTTAAGGTATACTACTACAATGAAGTATACTGCTGCCACTGTATTTGACTGGTTATGTTTGTCTACAAAAGAACTAGAAAGCACAAGCGAAATGAACAAAAGCCTTGTACAAAAAAATTATTTTACGTTGGTATCAAAAACGAGGAAATTCGTCTCGCCAAAAATGTTTTTAATTCATAAAATGTTGAAATCTACCCAGTATTCCTACTCCCTATCCCAAACAAAACTTTTGTGATGTCTGTCAGTCACACTCTTTCAAGTTTCATAGCTCATGGTCAGCAAACTAACCTATGACGATGCTATAATAACTGTGTTTGAAACTGAGACATGGTGGAATGACCTGTGTATATCCAGTTTTCACTGTATTCTGCTTACTTAAGTCTCTACAAATTTGTATTAATGTCAATCTAAATATTCAGCATCATCAGCATGAAGTAAGCAACAACAAGATGCATGATTGCAGCAGCAACATGTTCAATAAATAAAGAACTGGCTGGAGACTTCATATGCTATGAGAATATTGAGAATGGTTGCGTATTTGAAAAAACCGAGAAAGAAAAGTTGTAATAACGCATCAAATTCATATTACACTTAGGTATATAATTAAGAATGAATTCGTAGGAAAAAAATGCTTGGAAAAACATAACCGTGAAAGTTTACCTCGCATGCACTTCTTTTTCCAGAACGTGAACTATTACTACTACATGATCAGCAACGTGTACTTTCGTGAGGGAACAGTTTGCATGCAAAATAAAAATAGTGTTTGAGTTTGAACAGGAAAATGCTAGTACATTATGGAATGGATCAACTTGGAAATAACTACATTTACAAGGTGAAATTGTCGAAATAAATAGAAATAACTTTAGAAAGTGATAAAGTTCAAGTTCGGACACATCCTGTGCAGATGCACATGTACTTGCATATAAGACTTGAGCAATAACTTTGTTATTTATTTAATATTTAAACGTGCTACTTGAATTTCAGGTAGATATCCAATCACAAAAAATCAAGCCCCGTAGCGCTCACAAACTTTGTAAAAACTCTTCATTCAAAGATCATCCCCATAAAATGAAAAAATCAGGCAAGCACATTTCCAAAATCAAGCGTGACTTTTCCATTCGAAAAGAGGAAATCAAGTCGAGCGAATCGAAAAACTAAAATACATACACTATTGCTACAGTCACAGTTTCGGCATCCGTCAGTAACTCTAACTCTTTACATTCTCGGATAGAGCACATTAACACGTATTTGCTTGCCAAGGCCATTTGTACACTGCCTTTTCTCGACAACACACTCAGATTTCTAATAATATAATGAATGAGTTTCCATTTCCAAATAAAAGCATTCATGGTATTTTTTGTATTTTTGGAAAAAAAAACTTTTATCAGTATCAACAAAAAGTTTCTTTTACACTGATATTCAAAAGCATTGGGAACAAACGCAATTAGTTACATATACCATACAAAAGTTCCCCACATCTGTCCCAAACATTCGGTTATTGCCCGGATTCTCTTTTATTTTTTCAGATTGTTGCTCAGTTTTCAACCTTTTTTGACGTCACTATCTACTGCTGTTTCAGTTTATTTACATGCTCCATAATATTCTTATTATCGTTAGTTTGTTTGCATGTGCGGGATTGCTTCACCCAAATATTTCCGTCATTTACGCCATGTCCAAATCGCTCCTTTCGTTATGGACAGGTGCCCGTTTACACAACATCATATCTTTCTGTCTTTCTAAACGATTGTTATTTCGTAAAAATATTAGATGAGTCCTAACGTTGCACGCAATATTTTGCTAATCATGCCTAACAATATATGACATCTAGATCTATTTAAAAATTGTTCGTTCTTCTTTGAATTGCGTGATTTTTGCTTGTACATACACAGCAGTCAAATACAACGTGTAGATTCTGGATATTTAATTAAAAATACAAAAAGTACACCTTTGCAACTGATAGGTTTAAGCTTGTTATGGATGGTACACTTTTCCGCCCTCAACTTCATGCATGCGTGTCTTGAGGCGGGTGGCTATCGCCATATAATCTTATTCATCGTGGTAATAAGCATGTCAGTAAAACTCACACCGCACCACTTTTCTCCGTTTTTTACCTATATATTTTTCATTTGTGCTTGTGCCGGAGCATGTCAAAGGCAGGAAAGTTCCAATTTCCAAAATACATCTACGAATAAATATTTCTGAAAAAAAAATGAAAAGAAAACCCTTTTACCGTCTAATTTCTAGCCTACTCAATGTACTCTTATGCACGCACCAATAAGTGGGAGTTATTTGAAAGGGTTTATAATAATCTAATATTGGCATGTTCTATTTTAGATAAGTGAGTGATATCAAGATAACAATTTTGATTAAACTAAAATGATGTACTTTTTATCATTTGCGTTTTTTACAAAAAATATTGACTGATATAGCAAAACATGAGCAATCATGATTTTCTTGGGAGAAATGAGATACCAAAAAGCTAAAAAGGTAAAGCCGACAGTTGGCTTCCGTAAAGAATTTCAAAGGAAATGTATAAAATTACACGTCAAGCCAACTCTCGTTATCTATACATGAAGACAACGTTTTTTAGGGTTTTCTTGGAGAAATTATTGTGTTGTATATACCGTCATAATAAGCTTCCACTCTATGTACAATAGGTACTTATTACGATATACATACACAATCGCCTTTCTATATACTTTAGAGATTTTTATATGAGCTTCTGACAAATTCCGAAAACTATTTATCCTTTTGTTGTTGTAGGAGAGTTCCTCTGTTTTTACACTACACTACTATACTTATTAATTTCACAGGTGAAAACAAGCTGCCTTGTTAGAAAAGGGATGTGATGATTATATGTTGCTAGATGCTTTATCAGGAGAGAAGATCTAAAGGAATTACTGTAATTAATTACAACAAACCATTACTCAGCAGAAGGAAAGTTTTGCCTCCTCGTTATCTCGAGGACGAATTATTCAATGACTACTGACACGGAGGATTCTTTTTTTTCTTTCAAAAAACCATATTTATTTTGAGTATTGGGGACCAAAGAAAAATTAAAAAGTACTGTTATCTTACTTGCTTATACTTTTTTCCAGAACTACTTTATACAAGAAAATAAAGGAATTTGCAGCAATACAACCTTTAATATATTGCCATCAAGAAAAAATGGAGACCATTTAAGTTATGAAAACAGAGGTTAAATCTTCAAATACAACATACTAAACAGTTTGTTCAAAAAATGCTTTTTTTGAATCTGAAATGCTCTACTTTAAATAGCGCCAGTAAACCGTTTATTCTGTTTTGGATGAAAACAGGAACTTTTAGTAGGTATACGCGTTGGATATTACGACGCGGTGTACCATGCATTACATTGGGTTCACATTCTGTCATATTTGTCGATTTGTGAAGGAACCAAAGCTTGTGCCATCTATCTAAGGGGTGAAAAAGGTTTATCTAAAAGCCCACACATTTTTATTTACACGATGAACACTGGAGAACAAATATACGTAACCTCATTTTCACTCCTCATTTATCATCGTGCTGCAAAGATCTGTGTTGATATGATACCTGTAATTTCTAGTTCTGTTGCACCACCCGTCTAAAAAATTAAATGAATGTTTTTGAATATTATATAGCAGATACAAAAATTTACTGTATAGTTATTTGTCCATGTGTATTTCTAGCACTTTGTTCTGCCTAAGCTCGTTTTGTTCCAAAAATATTTTATGATTATATTATGATGTATATGAAAATTGTTTAGAGATAAATAATTGTAGTGTCCGAGTTATTTTCTTTCGAGCCAACCAGCCGACTGAATGTTTTATCATAAAAGCATGAACATCTAGTTAGGGAAGCTAACAAGGTAATAATAATAGCCTACGTTTTTTCTCTCATTTTAACAGTTTTAAACCTCTCAAGTGTGTACCTATGTACGTGATGTTGAATAATGGATCGTCCTCAAAAATATAACAACAATGTATGATTTTTGTTAATACTGTATGATGCATGCAAGAAGAGCAGAATGATCTATTTTTACCCTCATCATTATATGTATATTATCATACAAACACTTTATTGTTTCAATGTTACACAGTGTCCATCTGCTGAAACGCTAAAAAATGGAAAAGTGGTAAAAGGGAAGGCAGCTATCACCATATACCATCATTCCAATACGGAGTCATTTTAACGGCAACAGACAGTTAATACTAATTTGAGAAATGTATAAAAAAGGAAATAAGAAAGAAGCAGTAATATTCGTAGTTCGACAGAGGTAGTCTGAATGGTACGATATTATTATCCTATGGGATCCTATGGGATTTCTTACTTTTGCCCTAGCTCGTCAGCATGATTTTTTATGCTGTTACCAAACAGATTTCCCGTAGCTATTATAGACATGAAATGCCGACGGTGTCTTCTACTCGGCGCACTAGACACATGAGGCATGAGGATAAGTCAGTCAGTCAGTGCTCTTCATACATCCTATTTATCATAAACATCCTTGTTCGGGAGTGATAATTGTTTGGTTAAAACGTAGAATTTTTGATAGATGATCTGCTGGTAACTTTTTGTAAAATTTCAAGTGCTATTTATGCTAGTTGGATATTGTATAGGTATGTGTGCTACAAGTGTGGTTGATGCTGCTTGCCACTTAAGAATTCAAGTAGGTTGGGGTGGTGAAAGAATAAGAGATCAACGACACAAGTAGGTTGAGTGAACTATGATTCTTGCTTTTAATAGGCAAACGGACAGAATGCGTAGCAGCCAATGTTAGTGAGAGAGTGAGTGGACAAGAGCCTTGAAGAGACTATTTATCCTCTTCGAAAAGATACATACAATAAAAGTGTAAATCATAAACCTATAAGTATAAATTGATACGCGCATATATACATGCCGATTGTATAGAAAATTTCCACTGGATGAAGAACTCGAGAATTACAAAAGGTTCATTATCATAATTTGTTCGATACTAAATGTAGATTAGCAAGATACAAAAATCACGTTCTAGGAAGTCACTCATCTTACATATTAACATAAAATAGAATATTGGTTTAAAAATAGAATTAGACAAAATACGACCATCGTTTTCTCACACGAACTACAACGTAGTGAACATAGCT
>JAHZMT010000351.1:0-16850 GCA_027743785.1 Sinhomidia bicolor
TGTGGGAGGTCATCATCAAAAAATTTATGCATGTGCAATAAAAATATACACATATTTTTTTCCATTACTGACGCTTGCGGCTAGATTACATTTAAACAAACAGTATACATAATAACATAAAGATGCAGTAATCAAGCTGTGAGGGCTTAAATAGTCATTAATTCTGTTTCCTGTACAGGAAACAGATTTGTATATTTGCACAACAATAGTTAGTTTACGCATATCGACGCAAAATGCAGCAGTATGAATATTCTAGGTATTTTATATTTAAAAAATCCACGCACAGTGTTAATTTGGTTAATTTTATCTCATAGCTCAAAGGGAAATGTTAATGAGGCTTTTATTGTGTGAATCCTATAACAAGTCACTCAATGCAAGTAACCTTCTTTGAAGGTCAAGCAAGCGGTCAGATTTGGACCAAGCTTACCTACACGTACTTGTTTATTTGAATAACGGTTGTTTTGCAGAATTACACAGAGGAATGATCTGGAATGAGGCGTAATTTCTATTACAACTGAAAATCATGCATTTTTTTAACTCAATGCAGTAGAAGGAAGAATACAATGGTTCTTTCTTGAGTAAGTAAATAGTCAACAAAAATGCATGCGAAATTTTATTTCCTAATGTAAGCGCATAGTGCATAGATAACAATTATTATGTCGAGTTCAAAAGGGTATGTTATCTTTATTTATACCAAAATAATAAATTGCATAAATGTTGCGCATTGAGTACAAGTCGCAAAACACATTTTAGTACACTTGCATACGAATTACATGTGAATATCGAATATCATGTGTAGTTTTTTTAAAACGCGATTGTATACGCCGCAGTATTATTTTTTTTGTAATTGTAAACTAAACTGCATATTATTGAGTTTTATTGCTTGAGTGTTTTTTCTCAAATAAAATCTCATCGTTTTCCTTCAAGTTAATTTATATGCATTTAGATTAGATGGCTATCTCAAACAGTTACAGTAAATTATTATGTCGAGTTCAAAAGGGTATGTTATCTTTATTTATACCAAAATAATAAATTGCATAAATGTTGCGCATTGAGCACAAGTCGCAAAACACATTTTAGTACACTTGTTGTATATGAATTGCATGTGAATATCGAATATCATGTATAGTTTTTTTTAAACGCGATTGTATACGCTGCAGTATTTATTATTTTTTTGTAATTGTAAACTAAACTGCATATTATTGAGCTTTATTGCTTGAGTGTTTTTTCTCAAATAAAATCTCATCGTTTTCCTTCAAGTTAATTTATATGCATTTAGATTAGATGGCTATCTCAAACAGTTACAGTTAGACTTTGTAAAAGAACCCATCCTTAATTATATTTACCTTCTAATAGATCAGCATTAAATAGTATTAAATTTCTGTAGTAGGTATCAATATATAATAAGCAGTTCTGCTGTTGTTACACTTGTGTTCTTCTAAATTGCATGCACCTCACACACGTTCATTATACACCCATTAACGCTGAAACACCTATGTATCTCGCAGGAATCAAAGACTTACAAAGAAAATTGCCGTTTAGTACGTTGTATTATTAAATAGGTAAATGATTAGAAAAAGTGTAAACAGGCAATTGTACACGCGTATTACATATTATTATTGTTAATACGGCTAACTTTTTTTTAAATAAAAAAGTATACTTATACGTAGTACGTCTAGACTAACCAATTGTTATTATTATTTTAAGATATGTAGTTCTAATCTCATTGCCAGTAAATTTTATCTTTTCATGATAAGCTCGCAAGAATCTTCTTTTGTTTTACTTCTCTCTCTCTCTCTCTCTCTCTCTCTCTCTTCTAAAAGGTCTCACGCTCATTTTACAAGCTGCGCTGATGATGTTTGACTTTTTATCTAATAAATAGATGTAGTACAAAACAACAGCAAGTCAGTAGTAGTGGTAAGTGAAGTAGCATGAAACAAATCTAGTTTCATCCTCTCAACACAACCCTCTCTCTCTCCTCTAGAGAGACAAACCACTGTTTTACTAGTAAATAATAATAATAATATTTACGTATATATGCTGTTGTGATAAGAAAATGGAAGATATTTTGTGCGTATATGAAAAGCAGGTACAATGAGAGCATTAAAGAACAAGATGTTTGTTAATAAAAACGTGTATTGTTAACGGAAGCTAACTTCATTATTTCCACACACACGCTCATTGTTTCTCTTTACTATGTAAGTATTGCATTGTGCCTATTGTTTCTTTTTCTTCTTCTCTGCTTTTTCATCCCATTTCAACGCGAACGATATGATGCTGATGATGATGATGAGAGACTGAAATTGTAACAACAGAAAATGTTGCTACTTGTAGAGCATCATAGATATACATACTTCATGATGGAATCAGTGGACTCTGCTTTTTCATCCCATTTCAACGCGAACGATATGATGCTGATGATGATGATGAGAGACTGAAATTGTAACAACAGAAAATGTTGCTACTTGTAGAGCATCATAGATATACATACATACTTCATGATGGAATCAGTGGCTTGTCGGTGTGGTGCCTGTTTTTATGACTACTTTGCTGTTAGTCAACCAGCAGAGAGTCAAACTGGTAAAAGAGTATAAGAAAACTGAGCAGAGCAAAATGAGGGATTATTATTATTATTACTATAAATGTTTGTATTAAAAAGTTCTTTTTTCTCTGGGAGAGAGAGAGAGAGAGAGAGATTCATATCAAATAAAAACGTCACATGCCGAGTATCGTACCGAGAAGAAGGAGCAGAGCAATAATAAAGACAATAATAACCACACAAGAAGCCTTCACAAGAAAAGTTCTTTTTTCTCTGGGAGAGAGAGAGAGATTCATATCAAATAAAAACGTCACATGCCGAGTATCGTACCGAGAAGAAGGAGCAGAGCAATAATAAAGACAATAATAACCACACAAGAAGCCTTCACAAGAATAAACAAAAGGCGATGAAAATTTGGAAAAGTTTTTGCCCCCTTCCTTCTTTTATGTTTACAATGTTTTATTACACCATACATGGCTGACTGGATATCATCATGCTTAAATACATACATACATATCTAAAATATATAATATAGTAATATATGCATTGTTGCTGCGTATGATATCATATACAATATAAATGACTACCTAGATAGATAGATATGCACACTTTTCTGCAGCAAGCCATACTACTACAACGACTGTCTTATCATTTTCATGAACGTGAAGAAGAGATCGTCAGAAGTGTTCTATCATCATCTAACAAGAACTATAAAGGATGCAAAAGAGACCCTGCTGAGAACACTGCAATGATTTATGTTTCTTCTTCTCCCTTTGCTCTTTAATATTGGGCTTAAGTTTTACCTATCATTCTATCAAGAAGTGCAAACGATGCGGCGGTAGTGGTGGTGGTGGTGGTGGTGGTGGCGCGGTGTAGTGGTGTATGACGTTATTAGTTATTATTATTATTATATCAAGGCCTACTTAAGGTACAAACGAAGAAAAAAAAGAAGAAAAACATTTATAATGATCGATTTTTTATTAGGTATTATTATATCTTGGCATTTTTTTCCTGTTGAAAATCCATCTACCTACATAATATAACCCATGTTGATGCCTCATGTCGGAGGTTCATCTAACTTTGTTTAATTTTCTTATTTTCTGGGCAATAAAATCATTCGTGTATGTATAAACGTAGTTTTCTTGATTGTACTTCCTTTTTTAATTTTTACTAAATATAATAGAGATAGGGAAAAAACATTTTGTTCTCCGGTCAGTCATTTAGCCGTCATCTTATTATCAAACATTTTTTAAGAAAAAAAATTATACATTAATAATATTTTTGTGGCAGGAGAGTCAAGTTTTGTAAAGAAAGATGAGTGAAAGAAGGGAGAAGATGATGATTATTATGGGATGATGATGGGGAGGAAATTCAAAAGTTAACAAGGTGTTCAGGTGCAGGATGCTCTTGCTGTGTGTGTGTGCACTGCACTACTAATATCCATTTCTCAAGCTGTCCATTGTCTCTGAAAATGAGTTTGCTTTTGCTAATCTAATTTTGTAAAGGAACACAGAGTACATGATGCATTCACACCTAACCATCATTAGATCATATCTTGATAAATAAGACAGGACCCATGAGAGAGAGAGAGGAAAGAGGCTCGGCTACCAACCAGACTAGACCACACAGCAATGCTGAAAAAGCTTAAAAGCTATCATATTGCTTAACCAAGCGAGACAAAAAGTAAAAAGAGAAAACATTTTTTTACTTGCCTTTTTCAACTTCTACACACACTCACAGCCTATATAAATAGCCTTGCTGTTCCTCTCCAGTTTTTCTCTGCACCATATTCACCACCACACCAGCAGCAACAGCAGCAAGCAAGTGTACTGGGGTATTATTATCAGGGGAAAAGAAAAATGGAAATTTTCTTTTATAAACATTTATACAAGACATCATATTTATCATGATTAAGTTTCTGGCTTCTTTGAAAAATCTAATAATACTTGCCTTGTTACTTGCTGCCCTGCGTGCATGCACACATATCAAAAAGTCTTATTATTATATAGCATTTGAGCTAGAAAAGAAGAACAATGCAAGTGTAACGCGATGAGATGTGAATATATATAGAGAAAACGGTGGTGGTGGTTGATGTTAATGTTATCCCTTTAAAAAAGGAAAAGTGTTGCTCTGTCAGTAAGATTTCCTCTTGCTCTTTACAAAAAGAAGGGTAAAAAATAATCCGTCTTCCCATTTTGCATAGTCTTCCGGAATGAGTGAGCTCTGCTGCTGTTCCTTCTTAGGGTTTCCCTTTTTACGTACATCACAGTAGCAGCAGCAGCAGCAAAAAAAGCCCTTAATATTACTACAATGTATGCGTTCAACATTGTGACGTTAGTTGGATGTTGGATGGAACTCATTATGAAATGAAAAATGATGAAATAATATCCAAATTCATCATCTCCGTTGCTTATAAAAACTCTTGTTTTTATAAAAGGAGGCATACTATGTATAATAGCGTACAAAAAGTGTAGTCGTTTTGGTACACATACATACATACCTACTTTCATACTTGATATTAATTAATAATCATAAAAGGAGGAAATGGCATTAGCCAATGCTGCCGTACAACAAGATGTTAAAAATAATTAAAGTAAAAACGAATTTTAGCCTGACTGTGTTTGCCCTACCGTAGTAATTACACGCAACAGAGAAACTACTACTCCTTGTCCTTACTTATGCTCAACGTTGGGTCATACTGTACTACTGCCATCTATTACAGAATGCTGAAAGCAGACTGTTTTTCTGTAAATGAGGCAATTTTTTTTCTTCAAAATTCTGTAATTAAAATGTTCATCCAGAACACTAATAATGGAGCTTTGGTTAAATGAATTTCGAAATGGCGATGATGTTGAAACAATAGGATGTGTTACATAAAATACAGTTGTAGTAGTAGCAGCAGTAGTAGTTTTTAGTACAAAGCTGGTGTATGAAACCCAATCCATCCTGCTGCTCCTGCTGCAGAACACACAGAGCAGAACTTATTCAGCTTATTCCATGCTACACACACACCTACATATATTCTCGTCTCTCATGCAATATTTTCCGGTAAAATTTTCAGACAAAGAAGAACAATAATAAAACCCACGACAAGGTTCTTTGAAGAGAAAAGAAAAGAGGTTTACTGCTTAACAGTACGAAAGAACTCTTTTTCCTCCTTTTCTCTTTTTCGGAGCAATTCACGTGTACATTCCTGCCGTTGAATGGTACAGAAATATAATACTTTGCATAACGTGTGTGTATGTGTGTTGTATGCACGCACACAATAATAAATGGTGGTTGATGGTGATGATGATGATGTTGACTATGGAGTAAAAGTGGAATTTTAGCTGACTTTGAAGATCCGCTATTCAACAAGATTTAGTTTTTGTAATAATAATAATATGTTATATTATAGTATTGTCGTAGTATGCTGAAATACATAACGTGCTGGCAGCAGCAGCAGCGGCTTCTTTTCGTTTTATATTAAATTTTTCAGAAACTACAAACGTGAAAAATTTCTGGAGAATATTAATTTTCACAAAGGACCTTACAACTTTTATGGCTTTTGTCTCACTGGTTTCCTACTCACTGAACACGTAATCTCAATAATAAGCACACCTAAAAACATATTATTATTATTATAACACATCTAGCTATGCAGTGCGGTCGTGGGTTATTCCTAACGCATGGATTTGTATATAAAAAAAGGAATGTAAATTTTAAATTTATTCACTTTAAAAAATAGTCAATCTTAGTCATTTAAGAAGTTAGAGTGTAAAAGATACTTTGTTTTTAGGAAGCTTTGAATGATTCAATGTCAATTTTAACGTCAATTGTATTTTTGTCATTTTCGCGACGTTACTTGGGTAAAGAGCATACGTTATATTCTGTAACACGAAGGTTACTGTGCGGTATGGTATATACATTTATCGTACTGCTTCTGTTTATGATCAAATCTGGAAAATGAAGAAGAATAATTCATTAACTAAAACATGATTCGTTCCAAGAATCATATTTCAGTAAATTATTCATTAGTATTTGCTCTTTTTGCTTATTCTTAAATTTATATTAATCATTATTTAATTTCCACTCAAAATTTCGCAGAACCAAGAATTTTGCAACGCAAAGCTACCTCAATCAAGCATTAGTCATCATTTTTCTTTCTATTTTGCAGAATCAAACAAAAACTAAGATTATATGAAAATGTCTACTACTACCTATCCAATACCTATATGTTGTATGGCTTGTATGTTTTTACATTGTCCATACGTAGGCAATAGTGTGTATGTATTTGAATCATCTCATATCAAAATTGTTTTTTACGTTTAATTTTGTTGATTGGTCTGGTTTTCGTGTTGCAAAACCCATTCAAACAAAAAACAATGAACTGGAAAGTATATATATCTCTACGTACATATATTACTGGTTTCTCCACACAAAGCTCCAGCACTAGTCTATTGTGCTAATCAGGAAAGCTGGATTTCCAGAAACAAAAATAACAAGGATTGCCCCATAGAGTTTTTTTAATAGTGCAAGGAAAAGTGATGATGATGATGATGATGATGCTACGGTGAAATAGTAAATGGTGTTGCCATCCTTGTAGCTACCTATAGTACATACATATTTTACGTACATTGCAGCCATTTATTTGCGCTTGACACAATGAAAACTCGCTTTTACTACTGGGAATGACTGGCAGCAAGTTGATTAAAGATGATGACGATGAGCGGTGCAGAGAGAAAAGTTGAACTTTTTAATTAGGTAATTTTTGATCTTTTGTTGTTTTGAAAGCCAGGTCTAAAATAAAATGCAGACCTGATCATGATGATGATGACGATGGGTTGGCTTTTGAGTTTTGGAACTGTAGTTGGGGAGTTGTAATAGTAGTAGTAGTAGTAGGCTTTCACGCAGAAAAGAATAAAATGACAGACATGTCATTGTCATCATTTCCATGCATATTATTATTTTTACTTGACTACTGCTGCCGATGCCTTTAAAAACATGTCAAAGTGAGCGTATATATACTCCTACGTAATTTTTTTCCTATTGATTATTTTTACCGTTTTTTAGTAGAGTGCTTGTAGCGGCTTATCAGTAGTATAGTTTCTTAGAACAATAGACGTTGGATTAACTTTTGTTTTATTTTTCGTTTGTTCATATACCCTACACTCCTACACGCAGTTTTAGAAATATAATATATTATTAGCCCTATTGCTGTTAAATAAATAGAATTTATTAATGCGTTATTCCACACGTACACCACATTTAGTCGTACAGCTTGCTACTACAGAAAATACAAGTTTGCTTATCATCTAAACAATCAGTTCTCAGAAAAACATTTGCCTCTGGGAAGGACATTTTTTAAGAAAACTCTAAAAAATGTAGAATGAAGGGCGACTTAAAAAATATATTCAGAAATTTCTCATTTTAATCTAAGAACTTTTTTTAAAGCAAAAAACCTAAACAATAAAATTACAAATGAAAAAAAATATATATATATACTGTCCGTTTATATGCAATGCTGCACTTATCAGCCATCATGTGCATCAATAGTAATGATATGCAACGATCAAATGTTTATCGTAGAGAACAGCCATTTTCATGGTCTCAAGCTAGAGTAAACACACACACATTCTGCGTAGGTAGTGTAATATTTTCTCCCATTTGCTGTTCCATACTTTTCCCTCATTATGTGTCTGAGTGGAATACGTAAAAATGGATTTTTCCAAAATGAATGTGACAAACGAGAGGGGAAAAAAAGAAGAGGGACTGAAAAAGAGAATCCAGAGAAAAGTTTTAGGGGGAGTATTTTTACCCGAAAATATACATTATATTCCTCTTTTTAAAACTTGCAGTAACATGGACGGAAAACTTACCAAATATGCATGCTGTTGTTATTATTGCATCATGCTATTATATATGTCGTATATACCTACATATACAAAGTATATTACGCTTCCTCCTATACTTAAATAAACAAACGACCCTTCCATTTTTCAGTGAGCACGGCATGGGTTAAAAAAAGGATTAAAAATGCAACTCATATTTTATGGCTGTTGGTGGGTATATAGTGTTTCACAGCGGTGGGTTTGCAGAAAAATATAAAATGCAGGGTATAAATGCATTCCTTTACCAAAGTGTAGTACATATTATCTATCTACTTTATATGATATGCAGTTATATAGAGACTACCCATATGTTAATGCAAAAAATGTCACATAACCAACACGTGAACGTAAAAAAAACTACGACTAATGATTTTTTTCTTTAATAAAAACGTACTACAGTTGGAAACAATTTTTTTGCTGTACACATTTTATTTAATTTGTTCGTTGATTACTTTGTATCCCCAAATGAAAATTTATAGTCTCTTCTAGCATGATGTAAATATGTAGGCTAGTTACAACCAAGAAAACTAGTAAATTTTGCCGGAAGGATATTCTCTAATAAGCAAGGATGAACGATTTACATACTTCCTCTTACACAAATTTAATACTTGAAGAGAGAGAGACTCGTTGAAGATTTTCAATTTTCTCAGAAATTCAGTTATCTCACGAGTAAAAGTTTACGAAAAAGAAAACTGTATAAAACTGATGCAAAATATACATACATATAGCGAGCCTCTTTAAGTATGTCCATTTTGTATATATGCATTTAAGGGAAAAAAGGGATCCCCTCAAGCAATGTAAAATAGAAAGCTTCAGCAAAACAGCAGCACATATTACTACTACTACTACGTTCTTCTCCTTCTTCGTCTGCTTCTTTTGACTTGAAATTAGTAGTCGGCAAGTCAATATGCACATGTTTGCAACATGTACACAAACATACACTTATCCAAGCCGTGTGTGAGAAAAAGTTGACCAAAAACCTCTCTATATATAGTCGATACCCTTAATTTCATTGCTCCAGTAGAAATATCACAAGTATCATGTGAAGAAACACACGAACCCAGCAAGTACGTACATGTAAACATGCATACATATATCCATCTCAAGAGTTTTTCTTGAGAAGAACATTGAGTGGTGCTGAAGAAAAAGAAAATTGTACGCCACGCTCTTTTCTTTTTCTTAATCAAAAATGTTCAGAAAAAGCAAAACTTTCTCACTAATTAAAATTCGTAGCAATTAAAAGTTGTACACTTTTCTCCGGTTTTTTTACTCTAGGAAAAAAACAGTTTTACTGCTGCACAGAACATTATTTTTAAAAACTGCACTATACCCTTTTGTACAGTCGACGAAGGTATAGTAGTACACATTAAAGGCTAAATGAATCGAATCTGATAATAAAGAAGGGAGAAGAAGGGACGGAGTAGTAAAGGGGAGTGGTGAATTCACTAGTTTTGACTTGGAGATGAAGAAAAGGTAAAAAAATGTATCTCATTAAGTTTAGATAAAGATGCCTGTTTTTATACGTTGCTTAATTTCAAAATGTTCCCGGCCCGACCTTCAGTCCACTCCTTTACTTGGGGAGTTTTTTGGGGAGCCGAATTAAAAATATGCAAAAGAAGGAGGAAGGAAGAAAGAAAGAATCCATTAGTACGGAAATTGACTTTTTACGCATGCAGATTGCTACTTGTTTCAATGTTTATTTATACAGTCTAAATAGAACATTCAGCTGTATTAAAAAATGTTCCGCATTTCAGCTCTCTCGCTATCTCTCTCTTTCTTTCGTCCGCTTTTTCGTTTATTATTCAGAACATCTTAAAACGACCTATAAATGGCAGCAGCAAACAACAGCATGTGATATGTAATGAAATGTATTAGTATTTCCTTCGTTTGATATTCTCTTTTTCTTGTTTTCATTATCAAATATGCTTGTAGTAAGTAATTGAATAAAAAAAATGAAAAAAGTAATTTAGACCATTACATGGCACATGTGGAAAAACCTTGAAATTGCTTATAATTTGAAAAATTAGGGGTAACCCAGTGTCCATACAAAATTGTTCCATACGGCTAGAATTTTACAAAATGTATATTATCTGTAAAACAACCATATTGCACGGGGTTTATGAGATGACTCATTCTATTTTTTTCCTATCTGCAGAGAAAAGTCAGAGAGCTATATACACTCGACTCCTTTTGATGAAAAAAAATAAGGACACTGTGTGTGCAGCCATTTTCTTGAATAAAAAAACGAAGGGGAAAAAAGTTGTGAAGAGTGCTTTTGCGTTGGTGGTGTATGTTTTTGTTTCATCATAAAGATTCATCTCGAAAACAGACTAAATGTTTCAACAACACAGAAGCAGCAGCAGCATCACATCGTTGTGATCATCATCGTCATCAACAGCAGCAACATCACTACTTCTCTCTCTCTCTCTCTTTAATGAATGGATGGATGCATGCAGCTGACACAAAGAGTATAAGAGAGCGAACCAAGAGCACAAACGAAAAACGGACCCTCTCTTTTTATCGCAAATGTTTCTTTTACATTTTACACTCATAGATATTATTAAAAGAAAGAACGAGAGATGTAGGGAAAAATTGATTAAAAAATACTCTGGAAAGGAAGAGTTCCTTTTTCAAATATAAATACATACTAACTACACACTACTATAGACTATCGTCGTCATCGTCAATCCCCTCCTTCGTCTTCTATATTATTATTATTATTATACGTCTTTTTACATTTTAAAGATCAGACGAAGAGAGTCGTTTCATTTGAATTCAGCTTTGGTATATAAGCCAGTATTATAAACGAACATTATTGTGCATGATTATAGTACAGAAAAATATATAATTTAGCGCTAATATTGATGCAGACGGCTTTTTTCACTAAAAAAACTTCCTTCAAAAACCTTTAATAACATCTCATGAAACTCTGATTTATTCACCTCAGGGAGATCCCAAATTAAAACTGGAGAACGAGAGAGAAAAAAAGAGAGAGAAGTAGTAGTTGGGCGAGGAAAGGGGAGGCAGAAAGAAAAGAAAGAAAAGTGCATTTATTTTTTTAATGAAAAAAAAAATATATTGTAAAAGCTCGACAAAAGGAGATGTTGCATAATTCTATTTTTATAAAACCATCAAAAAAAAGTTTTCTTCATATAGTACCTATATATAGCGCAGCAAACTGCTAGTTTTCTTTTTATACAGCTGCGTTGCGTCTCTCATTAGCATTCTTTTTTCATTCTGGAGCAGTGCTTATGTACACAAATATTTTTATGGTTTAGTTTACTTAACTGTACAGAAGAAAACTTAAAACGTTAATAGCAAACTGTAAAACTATCAACCTCAATAAAATGCATACCTACATAGAGAAAAAAGCAAGAGGTCTATAAACGTTTTTAACAAAATGGTAATAAATCACGACACTGTTGTACCAAGTCAAAAATATTAAATACATGTTTGCACGCACATATACTTGACGTTTCTTGATCCCTTCAAAATAATTTTATTTCCTGTGTGTTATGTTTGTCTTACATTTTATATTTTTTATTCAATTGTCGATCCAATGAATTTTTTTTCATAGTATGTACGCGTATACCAACTTGTGTAACAACGTGTGTTAGAAACACAAAGTATTTTTTTGGCGATTGCCATTATAAACATTCTGAGTTTGTTCATTTTTTTCTTTCTTTTTACAGTACCTCAACCTCAAGATATTATACGGTGATACCGAAAAGTTTTTGGGGTAAAGTAAAAGAGTAAAAACGAAAAATCTTTCTCCATTCTAGAAACATTTTCTTGAGAAAGAAATAAAACCGGAAAAGATAGGCGCCTACAGCCGTCTTATCACCACCGCATATAGCCTACCTCTCCTTTTTGCTCAGGCACACAAAGTTCCGGTATTAATCTTGTAAAAGTGTGTATATATGACTTGTTGGAAAATTGTAAAGAAGAAAATGATGAATTTCAGCTTTGCTTCCTTTTCATTTCGCTATTATTATAATACGCTTTTTAAAATAGAGAAACGACACACGGAGGATATTCTGAACATGTACTACATACAACAGTCACCCAGTTACTTTCCTACACGTTTCCTTTTTCTGTATATCCTTCCTCTTTTTGTCCTGCTGCTTTTTCTTCTTTGCAGCCGCCTATCATTGCTAGTTAATCAGGAGACAGAAATACATATCTCAAACTTGGCTGATTCATCTTAATTTCCGTGAGCGCGCATACACACACACACACACGCTCTCTAATACAGACGCACAATAATGCTTAGCTATTATTATTATATAATAATAATAATATGAAAATTTTAACGGGTCTTTTAGCTCTGTACTTTTTCCACAAAGTGTACACATTGTAGTTTTTTGGGCGATTAAAATTGAATTATGAGAGTTTATTAGGAGTTTTTCCGAGCAAAAAAAACATGTCATGCTTTATATCCTTTTTGTACTGCTGTTGTTTTTGCTGCTGCTGCTATGCGGTTTATTCCACAAAAAGACAACTTTTCTTTCTATACATACATTATTATCATGTTATTGTGCTGTGTTTGTGTGTTTTGTTTGTGGTTTGGTTACATGTTATCCACATCAGCTATTTTAGGAGGTTTCTGTGTTTTTTGCGGATTCATACACATTTATTTGTTTGTCGCTTCTTTCTTTCTTTCTTTCTTGCAATATGACCAAAAGACTACACACACATTATTCTTTTTTTTAATGAGCAGAACTGCTGGTTTATGTTCCAGAGAAAAGCGATAAAGATACATACATGTATAGTAATAACAATAATGTATTATTATATGAACAAGGACAATCGTATAATAAACAAACATATTAAATTTTCAAAGCAGAATGACATGTCGCAGGCTATATTTAAGAAAACACCACATGTTTTCTAGCGTCTCCTTATTAAAAATGAATCATGCACTAATGTTCGTGATAAGTAAAATGTTTCAGTAAATAATTTTGTGTCTAATCCAAATGTCAGAAGAGTAAAAAGAATGGCATTGGTTATGAAACAAACAAAAATAGCAGCAACAACAGAAAAAAATTAAATACTACGACGCAGCAGCAGCATCATCACCACCGATGCGATGGTCGTACCCGAGTCAAGGAAGTGTCTGTTTGGTTTTACTTCTGTATCAACAACAATAATAATAACGAATCAACAAAAAAAACATTTTTTCTATTTTGTCGTGACTCATAAACTTTTCGAAAGGGTGCCAAACAAAAAAAAAGTATGAACATACGCAAATTAGCAGATACATGCGCCAATAATAAATGATATGTGTGGTTGGTTATGCCCCTATAATATATACCAGTGTCTTGATTAAGTGGATAAAAAAATTTTGAAACAGCATACATCCATACCTGGTATAGCAGCAGCAACAACAGTCAATAAAAATAAAAGCGTCGTATGATAAGATTAAAAAATACTTATACCTACGCATGTCCGGAGTTTATTTTTTGAATAAAAAATCAACAAACTAATAAACTGACTCAGCCGAAAAAATGAAAATGCCTACTTAATAAATAATAATAATATTATTATTATCGTTATATCATTGGTAAAAATATCATTAGATAGATGTGTAGGTAGGTATAAAAGCATACATCAATACAATCAACAGAAGGATATAAGTACGTATATTGAGACGATGAAGAAATTAGAGAGTTCATTAGTCAGCTTCCTGACAAGAGGCAACCAAGTCACATAATGAGTAATTGTTTATAACCCGGAGCAGATGAAAGCTTGGAAGAAAAAATTACTAAGCAGATAAAGTTACATCTGTCCTTCCATTTCGACACTTTATAGGTATTATTACAAGCATAAATTTCGTTACATTTTATTATTATACTGTGTACTTTTTTTTATAATAAAAGGTTAATTTACTATTCAAACAGATGAAAAAAAGTGATGATGAGGCTGAAAAATTGTTTATTTTTTCAAACAACAACAAAAACTCCGAGTATTCATCGACTGTCAAGAAAAACGGGAAATACATTTTTTTCCTTTAAAAAAAGTTTATCAAATTTGAAAACAATGTAATGTCAATGAATGCGTAATTTATCCATTTATATACATACGTTAATATGTATTTATTTGCATGTACAATTAAATTAGGTTGAAAAAAATCCCGAAAAAATACGCACAAGCCAACTACAACAACAACAACAACAGCAGCAGCAGCAGAAAAAGATCGATGCATAACATCATCAACATCACACAACACACAAACAGTCTTAGCACGTACAAAGTTTATTATGAATAAAGGAAGAAAAATAAGAAAAAAAAGGTAGGAAACCGATATAGATTTTTTTTATCCTGGTTAAGTGCTAGTGCTTGCTGCTCTGCTCTGGAGGTAAAATTATCGATCCAACAAATATTTGATAGTCACACAATGTGGTACACGTAGCCAAGCAGTTGGAAAAAATCTTGAAAATAATGTCTTTTCATGTGTCGAATGAAAGCCTAAACATACATAATAATGTTGAATCCCTACTTGTATAAATATTCCGCGCATATACCATACCATCATCATCATCACCAACATTGTTGTTATTTTTCCGTAAAAATGGGGAAGGAAGGAAAAATGTATAAAAATTTGATTCTTTTTAGCAAGAATTAAATGATAAGAACACGTACCCAACTTGTAGCAACAATGAGCATCTGTACAAAAAAAATTGGTAGGAGGTGTGTGTTCTCGTCTGTTCTGTTGCTGCCGTTGTTGTTGATGATGATAGCATATTTTGCTGTTTTGACGATGAAAGTTGTCGGCTTTGAAAAGCACAAGGGTTTTCTGTCAGTCAGGCATGCTTACTAAAGTGATGGTGGTGTTTGGCGAGGGTGCGTGCGTAGAAGCGAACCGACAGAACGTCTCACACCACCACTACTACTACTCTACTCACAACCATATTTATCTGTAAGTACATCTTTTTACCATTGCCGTGTAGGTACATGAAGATAGGTTGAAAAATAATGATTTTTTTCACAAATTGGGCATGCGTTATGACGATATGATGTTAGTAGTAGTAGTGGTGGTGGTGGCAATGGTAGATATCGATGATCATCATGTTTCATCATGGCAGAAAAAAACCCTTTTTCATTTTTTTACAACTTCTCGTTTGTAATTCACAAGAAGGATCCCAAAGGCCTAGCCAATTTGGTGTGTTTAAAAAATCGCTCTCTTAATTTGAATAATCATAATTTTTAATTCAGCTTGTTAACCGTTTCTACAATAATAATATATGTACCTACTTAGTGCCAGCATCCTAAAACAATGGGAGCGTCATCATGTCTCTTTTTTCTTTCTTCAGCAGATAAACTTATCAGTCAATATGGTAGCATCATCATCATCATCAGCTATATAATAGCAGGTTATCCATTCGATTAGTACGTGCTTGCAAATTATTTCAGAAAAAAATACAAGCATTCTTTTCCATTTTATCAGTTTCAGTAATTAACAAGGCACGCTTAATCATCACTGCTGGTGTATCGGTTAAAAGAAAGCATTTGCATTAGTTGGAAAAATTATCGTCATCATCAATCGACATTACATTCTATTCACTTACATGGACTACAGACGCTTGATTAATTTACCTACTCTACTCACACAGTCGGGAAATAATAATGGTATGATACACTCATCAAACAGAATCCTACGCAGTTTCCTTTGTCCAACATTATCATCATCGTCCTCGTCGTTCATCTTAATATGCTGTGCAGGACAACGGTGCGAAAGTTCATTTGCATGCCAACTAGGAGGAGGAGGAGGAGAAAAGAGGAGGACTATCTCACACGGTCAGAGGCAGACAGACAGAGTAAACGGCGAAGAAGACACATCTCAAGCTGTGTATCATAATTTTTTTATGCATGCGACGCCTGTAGCCACAATAAAATATTAGTGCTTTCAACAGCAATAATGTTATGTCAACATGTATGC
This sequence comes from Sinhomidia bicolor, assembly GCA_027743785.1. Taxonomy (NCBI): domain Eukaryota; kingdom Metazoa; phylum Arthropoda; class Collembola; order Entomobryomorpha; family Entomobryidae; genus Sinhomidia; species Sinhomidia bicolor. The sequence continues at coordinate 16,349 of JAHZMT010000351.1, forward strand.
AATCTGCTATCTGATACTAGTTAGGTATGCAGTACGGTCAAACAACAACCAAAATGATGATGATTATTATTATTGGCTATGTGTGTGTTTCAGGAAAAAAATCTTGATATTAATGATGATGCATACAGGACACGTGCGTCAATTTTCTTGTGTGGAGAAAAAAAATCGGAAACATTTTTGATGACTTTTTATTCAATTTACATTCATTGCTGATACTCGGCAGTAATGAAAATGATGTTGTGTATGCATGCCTATTAACGGATGAACAATTATAAAAAAAACGTTCAAATAAAAAAAATCCATACATGTCGGTGGTCGGTGTGGTAGTACAAAATGCTGTATACCTACATACCTTAAAAAGGTGTTATCAGAAGGCCGTTGATTGATATGAAGGAGGCCTAATCTTCCCCACCACCACCACAGCAATAAATGGATCAATTAGGTATGGGCAAGATGTCTCCTGAGAAAAAAACGCCGTCTGTCCGTGTGGATGTGTGGTTTG
>JAHZMT010000352.1:0-16129 GCA_027743785.1 Sinhomidia bicolor
ATTTCTAGGAAATGCAAGTTGTAGAAATGCCTAGTATTTTGGTAAGGTGTGTACAGGTGCACTAATTACACGGATGCACAAAAGGCGTGCAGGTGAAATTTCCCAAAACATATCTGCCTATATATTTAAGCTGTTTATATAGAGCTTCAACATGGTCAATTAAATGGAAAATGATTAAAATATTAAGTTGTACCAAGCATTTTATTAAAAATATTGTATTATACACAATTTATTTGCAATATTCTCTCAGTACACGAAGAATTGTAAAAATCATATAAAAGTAAACATTTTTTCTTAAATAACAAGTTTAATCGTAATTTAATCTTGAATGTTTAATGTACTACAAACAGATGTTCAAATTAGTCAGTACTCACAGTTAACAAACTTAACGAATGCTGCTTCAAGAAAACATACATACCTCTATACCTAATGACAGTCTACAGTGGGAAGGCAAATGTAACTGTAAATATCAGATAGTGTGCTACAAATTAAATCATTATTTAAATCCCTAAAGTAAAAATTTTGTATTTACGAAGTGGCAACTTAATAATTTATTTATTATCCCTGCGCTTTTGGTTTATACATTGTAATACATTTTTTGAGAAACTTTGAGTATCTCTGTCCATCTTCGCAGGCAGGTGCTGCTGAAGACTCTGGTTCATGGTTGGCTGGGGGCGGGGCAGGTGTAACTTTCAATTTTTGTTGTTGTGGTTGTGGGGCTGAGGCAGAGGTGCTAACAACTCCAGGGTTTCTGGAAAGGGCAGAGGATGCACGTCTTCTCTTGGCAGCTTCAAGAATACTTGGCTTTCTGGTTGTTGTAGTTTCTTTCACTTCATCCTTTGGATCTGGGCTAATTGGAATGGCGTTACTGTCTTTGTCAGTCTCGGCAGCAGAAGAGGCAGAGTCATTAATAATTTCTGGTGCTGTTCCTTCATTTTTTGTGGATTTTTCCTCTGCTGCTCCTGAATCATTTTCACTTCCGTCATTGGGAACAGGCTTTTCCTCTTGAGCAGCGGGTAATTTCCCTCGTGGTCTTAGCATTCTCGGTGGAATGAGAGATTTTCTAAAGCTTTTTGCTACGTTCTTGTTTGGAGTTACTGGTGCTGCTGTTGTTTTCTCAGTGGGTTTTCTGGGAGAAAGAAACTTTCTCGCAGACGCTTGTCTGTTCTGCTGAAGTCTTTCCAGTGGAGAAAGCTTTGCAGGCGGAAGTGTCTTTTTACCTTCTTCAGCTTCTTTATTTTCTTGNGGTTTTCTGGGAGAAAGAAACTTTCTCGCAGACGCTTGTCTGTTCTGCTGAAGTCTTTCCAGTGGAGAAAGCTTTGCAGGCGGAAGTGTCTTTTTACCTTCTTCAGCTTCTTTATTTTCTTGATCTCCATCTGAAGGTGGAGCATCAGCAATTTCAGCATCCCCTCCTGTTTGTGAAACGGATTGTTTTTCGGTGGAAGCTGCTGGTGAGTAATCACTATGACCAATTTCCGGATCATCTGCCGTAATGGTTGCTCTTGAGCTGAAATCGTTGGCGCCTGGTAGTTGCTGCTGAAGACTCCTAAAGTTTGCGTTTGATGGAACTCCAAGTACGTTATCTAATCCTCCAGAAAAAAAGCTTTCTTGGGATGGGAGTTGGAAAAAGTGTGAATTAGGATTTACAAAGTTGTTGGGAGAAGACTTCTAAAGTTTGCGTTTGATGGAACTCCAAGTACGTTATCTAATCCTCCAGAAAAAAAGCTTTCTTGGGATGGGAGTTGGAAAAAGTGTGAATTAGGATTTACAAAGTTGTTGGGATCTATGAGTCCTGGGTTATTGTCATAAACATGGTGAATTGGAGACGGGGATTGAGTCAAGGGACCGGTAGGTCGTCTAAGGCGGGATGGGGCACCGATTGGTGTTTGGCGCAAAAACTCTCCTCCTGTTGGATTTCCAAACTGTGTATGACCTCTAATGGCTGGTTGTGAGAGGGGTTGTTCTTCCTGAACTTGATAGGCTGGAGGTCCTCCTGTTGCTGGAATTGCAGGCAGTGGAGTTGGTCGTGTTCGTAAAACAGTTCTTCTTCCATGATTACCCCTCTCCCCAGGTCCAGATGGAGGAATTACATTATTTTCGACGATTCCCCCAGTAAATTCTTGATTGTATGAAACGGCTGGACTTGCTGGTGCTGCAACGGTTGTCGTTGGACGCTTACGTCTTCTGTTGCTCAATGGTTTACGAATGCCTACCTCTTGTTCTTGATGTTCCTCCTGACTTTCTACATTAGTTGGACCTTCAGTATTGGGATGCTGCAACGGTTGTCGTTGGACGCTTACGTCTTCTGTTGCTCAATGGTTTACGAATGCCTACCTCTTGTTCTTGATGTTCCTCCTGACTTTCTACATTAGTTGGAGCTTCAGTATTGGGAGTTGGTCGAGGTCTAAGTACAAAACCTTGTCGTCCTTCTCGAAGTGAAGTTTTTGGCCCTTCACCGCGTCCTCTACTAGGTACAGGTGCTGGAGGTGCATCGGTAACATGATTTCCCAAAGTATCCTCTGGAGCTTCAGTTGACGTAGTCAAGCTTTGTTGCCGAGTGGTTGGTCGCAGTGGACGGCGTCTTGGAGAAGGAGATGGAGGAAGTGATGGAGCTGTTTCATCGTCTGAATCTTTGCTACTTGGAGTAGTGGTAGCAGCAAAACGGACATTGTTTGCAAAGCGACTGACACCAAGTGGTCTGGCTGGTCTCACTCGTGGCCTTGCATCAGTTACTGGCAGAGTATGCGCGGTTTGAGTTGTTAATGGACGGCTTGCTGTTATGGGGTCAGTGGTTTCGGTTGGATTATCTGTTTCAGTTCCTGGAGCAGCAATTGTAGTGGTAGGTCGTGGTCTAGGTCTTTTGGCAAAGCTTCGTGGGCGTGCTGGTTTAAGATCAGCATTTTCAGTGTTATCATCCGTAGACGGAGGTGGTGTATCAAAGTTTGGTCTGGCTCTTCTCAAAGGAAATCGTCGTCCTTTAAGAGGTTCATCAGTAGTATTAGCGTTGCTGGAATCATCATCAGCTGCAGGTGTTGTTGGCCTAATTGGTCTGACGTCTGAGGCTGGTCTTCTGCGGCCCAACACCCGTGGTTCACCTTCAGGCTTTTGGATTTCATTCAGATCGTCAATACGTTTTTCCTCATTATTATTCGTGTCCACAACAGAACCAGTTTCTTGGTGGACAGATTTTGCCCTGCCTCTGGGTCTTTCCTGTTTGCTGTCAGAAGGTCGCTTCCGGCCAAAACTCGTGTTTACTATTTGCCGGAAAGGATTGAAAGGTACATGATTTCCTTGGAACACCTCGTTGTTGGGCGTGTTGTCAAGTTCTGCAGCCTTTTGTTTTTTACTTTTTTCAGCCAGTGAAGAAATTGGCCTTCGTGTCTTCCGCTTTTTAAAAGTTGGCTTAATTGTTGTTGTTGTTGGAGTCGGTGGCTCAATAAAGTAACTTTGTCCTGCAGTCTGCAAGTCATCAAGTGGTTGAGGAGGAACTAATGCTCGTACATACTGATTCCCCCCCGCGCCAGTGTTCAGCAAATCCATACTAGCACCAGAGAGAAGGCCGTGGAGTGGATGAGATGCAATGGCTCCATCTCCAAAGAACGAACCAGACTCTGCGGCAGCAATGTCTCCTGTCCTAAAATACAAACCACTGCCAGTGGGTGGGTATTGTCTGTTGAACTGAACGTGAGACAGACTGGTTGGAACTACTCCATTGCTTGCAGTAACTGCTGAGCCACTTGACAATGACAATTGGTTGACACCTAGCAATACGCATGATGTCACGATGATTTTGTATAACGTTCCGCTTTGACTGGTCATGATTCAATGCTTTTGTAGGGGTGGTGGTGACAGCGTTAGCAGTTGTTGTGCCACCTTGATCAGGGCTTCCAAATTTGAATTCTGAAATTAAAACAAAAATTCAAGGTCAATGTAATGTACTTGAAACCGCTGTAGCTTATAGGTAATTGGTAAACATTAGCGGCCACGCCACTATATTTAAAATCATCTTTGAAATGAATGAAATGTGCTGATTCACACGTTACACATGAATCAACTTCCATAAAAAATGAATTGTGCACATTATAGAACTGCATTATCGAAAATGCAAATATGCACACTGAATTTAATGAGATTGTAAAAACTAACATTTCATTCTTAAGGTTAACCACCATCGCCACAACCGGTAAAAATGACAGCATTGAATAAATTTTCATCTAAATCGTCAAGAAGCGGTAGCATAATTAGTATGATGAAATACACATAGCACCTTCAATTTCATTCATGCATAATCTTAAAAGAAAAAAGGATTAATTTATATGATCGATTGATTGATCCTTATCGGTTATCATTGACATTATCTCCTCAATTCAAGCATGTCGAGTCTAACAAAATGCGAGTTGCGTTGCAGCGCTGCGCTGCTGCTGCATAATATTATGTCTTGTGCAAGCGAAGGATAAGAGCCTAAGTTTTATTACAAATTACAATGACACGTTATCTTCAATAATATAAATAATTGAACTGTAGCTGCTGGTGGTGGTGGCGGCGGTGATGGTGCTACAGAAAACTTGTTTGGAAAATGATAAATACTTCATTCCTTAACTGTTTTATGTTAATTTTGTACAAGTCCATTTTGGACTTGGTCTGTTGATCTTGCTCTTTATTATTATGCATTTTGTCTATCTACCTGGTATATAAAAATATTTATGATTTTGTTGATTTTACTAGACAATTAGAATGGTCATGTTAGTCATGTAACTTGCACTGCATCTGCAAATTTTACATCTATTTTTGCAACAACCACCGCGTAAAAGAGGATGATAGAGAATGGCATAAAGTTAGCAAATGCAGGTGGTAGATTATTAATAATAACGCTTACTGATGCATTCATTAACAAAAATACGAAGCAAAAGTAGTTAAAATCACTCATTATAATGAATGAAGAGAGAGAGAGAGAGACAGAAAAAAAGTGCAAAAATGCAGTGAACAATGACAGGGATGTTGCAATGAAATGACATAAACTGCATCAAAACAAATTACTAATGTAAAAGTAATTTATATGACATGTACTTAAGAAAAGTAGTGACATATTAAAAGATCCATTAATAGGTACATTTTCTAAAATTTGCTGAAATTCAACTATTCTATACGTATAAGTTTTTCTTTTTGTATGCTGTGCTGTACGAACATCGAACTTCATTTGCTATCTGTTTCAATTCTGTTTAAACTTTGCTTGCTACCACACACATTCGTAGTTTTGAAAGAACTGAAATGGTTCATCGGCACTGAATCTTAAAATGACGTTGCACTTTATGGAGCATTGATTTCAAAATATTTTTACTTGAACTAAAAAAAGATTTTCATGTAAAGTCAATACGTTCGTATTTTTTGGATGATATCTATTATTATTATTACTTTAGGCTTGTTAGTAGAAGGAACAGTGCGTGATTGGAAACTGTAATTGCAACACTTGCTCAATCAGTATAGCTCTCGATTTCTGCGTGGCGTGGGAGGCGCGCTTGACATATTAACGTACCTATATAGTGCAATAACTCTACCAATAAATTTACATGGTTTTTTACCTTACAAGCTACAAATAATAGAAAAATTGTTGCAGGGTTCATTCATCCGTTTGATTTCTGATGATTAAACTAAAACCATCATCTGGCGAATGAATAGATAGGGGTACTTTTTAATAATAAGTAAAAGAAAAAAAAGAAGTACACGCCAAAAAGTCAAAAAGGAGTAAAGTTAAAAATACACGTGCTTATTTTATGCTACACTGCATTTTTTTGTGTTCCACTAAACATTGTAATGATATTTGCCTACATTTAGTTACGGAAGTGTATAGATTTTTATCGTTTTGTGTAACACATGGATTGGTACTAGTGAGCTACAAAGACTGCCTATAAAAATGGATACAAAGATTCAATCAGGAAATCAGGAAAATTGATAGTGTTCATAAATGTGTGTGTATACATAATAAACGAAGTACTTTTAATCATAACATTTATATACAAATAGATAGCCAAACGAATCGTTGACTCAATACTAAACTAACAAACTAAAAGTTGATAAAAGACACACGTCCAAATTAAATTAAAAATGATAAAATTTGATATTATACGAGTAATAAAATTGTTTTTATTATTAACAAATTGGGATTGATTTTTTAATCCCCATAAATCATAATTGAATTTCTTTACGTAGCGTCTAGATCCGGTGTTGAAAACACAATAGATTATTATAGGGACTCGATGATAACAAAGATAAATGATGCATATCTAAATAGGCAAGCTAAAAAATATTCCACCTGTAAACGACTAATAAAAACCTGGATGGATGAAAAAAGTAGCCTCCTACTCGTAAATTTTATTGATAACCATAAAATTTATTTAAGTTCCTAAGTAAGAAAAAATTCTACTATTAATCTGGATATCCGTACTTTCGTTACTTACTTGACGGGAATATGAAGAAGAGCCTTTATGTTTGCTTTGGGGGAACTTTCAATTACACTATAACTTTTATTATATTTTAGTACTTGCAACTCGTTTACCACTGGAAAATCTCCGAATCATTTTCGGAGCGAGCTGACATTGTAACCAATAGTTTGGCAACTTGGCACTTTATCTTGTCACTCTTTTTTTATCACTTTTCCAAGGATTTTTGTCATAAGATCACCCTTCACTTCACCCCGAAGCAAACTTCTTTATAATGTCGATAATTATTAACTAAAGGGCAAGTGATGTTAACAGTACAGAGCATCGCTCACCATTAAAATGTTATTATGATACTTCTCATATCGACACATCATGTTCGTTGCGTTCTTTGAGAGCAAATGCAGATCACTACTTTTTAAGGAATGAAGTTCATATCATTTCTTTTTGAGTCCAATACCTTCTCTTCGATCTCCTCCTGCTAAACTAAAATCACCTATTGTCGTCATCTGATAAGCAATAAATGTGTATCAGTGTAACAATTGCATTCATATTGCATATAATAACTACATTGCTGTAATAATAATAATAATAATAAGCTAACTGAACCGTCTAAATATATACTTGCGCTTGCTTAAAAAATGTAACCAAACCCTTTCGTAGACATTCCTCCATACTGAAAACAAATATAGTCTATATTACATAGTCGTTTTGTAAATCAAAGCATTGCTGCAAATGTAAATGTGTAAAATAATGGATTTTTGGGACTACAAGTTGTAGGTACATTTTAACATTAGCGTGTACACATGGATAACTATTATATTACATATATTATGCGTAATATTAAATCCCAATAATAATAACGTAATCACCAGTGACAGGTAGTAAACTGCAAACATTTAGGGAGCATGATGGCAGGCAGACTGAAGAAAAGAGAGACTATTCGTCTGACAGCAGACATGTGCATAAAATGGAATATTATGTTGCTGTAAAACTAAATGTGAGGTAGTAGTAGTCTAACGCTTCTGCTACCGTTATATATAGTTGTAGCATTCGTTTCTACTTTTAATGGCTGACTTGAGAGTCAAATTTAAGAAAGCAGAATCTTTATGGTATATATATATGCAATGTACAACCTACAATGCAAAAAAATATATTTAAAAAATAATGAAACCGCTTTGCAAATCAGCATGTATCAAAATCAAGCCACGTTAACAGATTCACAATCAGCGTGAACAGTGAACACCCTTTTTTCAGGTAAGGTGTAAGCTGAGCTAAAACGGCGGCGGTGGTGAAGTGATCTATGCATTCATTTATTACTACCAACGATATACTAACTACTACAATTGCTGTTTTAAGAAGTGATGATAATATTTGCACAAAATTTTTTACCTTGCTTGTTAGAAGAGCAAAAGTCAAACTTTATTTTTTGATAATAATAACAACAGGGGTTGCAGTATTGGTATCAGAAAAAAAAATTTGAAAAAATTCAATGAGCAGACTTTGTAAAAAATATGTCTTGTTTTTACTCCGTGTCTAGTGCGAAAAAAAATTTTTGGATTTTTTAGTCGAATGACTTTTACAAGATTCTATTCTGTTTCAAAATAATTTTAGGCTGAGCGCAGTGGGGGATAAAGATGTTGCGAAAGCACTTTCCATCTTCAGTTGGTTTTATTAAAAGCATTTTTGCATGTTACTTATCAAGACAAACACGTCTATATACAAGAGAAAAGGAAGGATAACCAGAATATATACATTGTACATACATAACTTACATTCATAACGCACGTTTGCTGATAAGTGATAAAGGAATGTTCAAAGGTGCCAAAATGGATTATTAATGTTTTAACGAAATTGATGCGAGTCGTCGTGTATAGCAGTTTTCAATGAAGAATCGTACATCAAAACAAATCAAATTGATTAATTAGGCAGGTGCATGGGTGAATCCTCCAATTCAAACAAAAAAATATTTTTTCTTCTTTTTTTAATAGGAGAGAGGGAATAAATAATTATACATACAAATTATACAATGTATTATGCATTGCTGGCTGGTGGGTAATTTTAATTGAAGGCGTATGGTGTAAAATTTAAATGAGAATAAGATGCACATATATAACACCTTGCATCGTTGCACGCTGTAATTACCTACGCACTTTGAATTTAATAAAAAAAAGCTTATAAGGAAATTAAAGTTGAATGGAATAATTTTTTTTCAAAGAAAGCATAAAATTAAAAAGTTCATGCAAGTGCAAGTGTGGGATGCAGTTGTAGGTGATATTCGATTGTTGTAACGAAATATTACAAAAGTTTTAATAAGAATTTATCTATACTGTCATCAAGTCATCATTGCTAACAAGCTCGAGAAATAGATTGAATACATAGAAATTGGTGTTGATTGAGGTTTCTAGAGGAGTAAGTTAATATTTATAAAGTTATTAAATATTTTTGAATCTTCTGCTCTACAAAGTTTTATATTATGCGTTATGCGTGCTTACACTACTAAAGCTAAACAGTAAAATTGTAAATTAACTGAAGTAAATTTGAGTACATTGTGTCCTATGGTTCATCTATTAATTCGACATCAGTTTTGTTGAAAGTTCACGTGAACTTTTTACAAAAGAAAACTATTACCACGTACGTACGTACGCGTGATTAATTATCATGATCTCAGTAACAACGGTCAAGTTTGTGGTTACATTCATAATAAATCTTCTAAAAAAGGAATAAAATTTATAAGATTTTTAACATTGAATTTAAAAGTAAACAAAAGTTACGACAATAAGCTGTATATGTAACTGTAACTGTATTATATTTTGCTTTTATTTATTGATGTGTAAAACATAAACAGCTCAACTAGGGCAAAGGTGCAGTTCAGTCAGCAGCAGAGGCAGTGTCACTTTTCATTTCGTTGCAGTAGCGTCATCATCATCATCATCACATTGAAAATGGAGTGTACCAAGTAGCAGTACACCGTTGGTGGAGGAGGGGTAATGAATTGATCCCGTTGTCGAAAAGAGATAGGTCGCTTTCGTGTAACGGCTCAATTGTTGCACTGTTCTAATCGGGCTAGGAAAGGATTATTGTGGTTTTTCTTGTTGCATTTACATTTGAGTAAATATTGTTTTTATTGTTGTCACTTGTTGTTATATTATTGACATGAGATTCGTGCACGCAGCCAGCCTTCAGAAAAAGTAGTCATTATTACTATCATCACTGTTGCTGCTGCAATGCACTTTATTAGTGTACTTTAATATTTTTTTTCAAAATGCTCTGCATTTTTTTCTGTTGTAAGGCAAGGGTAAATTTAGTAGATGCATAAAATTTTATCTGAGAATCAGTTTCAAGGATCACTCATCATCATCAGCTTACTTGTACCTTTTTCAAGAGATAATTAGCTATAAAAAATTGACTATTTGATCCCGAGTCGTGAACAACTTACTTAAAATTTAGGTGATCAATCCTTGTTTTAGAAAGTGAATCTGATAGGGGTAAAATGCTGCCACTGAGCATTTTATTATTTTAAATAGCATTATATTTATATAAACAACATACATTATATAATTAACAATGCGCTAAGATTGTTTTACAACTCTATAATCGGCATCATCAAACTTTAGAAGTGAAAGAACGATTGAATGTTTTGAGTTTGTTGAATGGCTTTTTATGACAAAAATAAGAATTTATTGCCGATTGATCCCTATATAAATAGAAGAAAAAAAACAAACCATTTTTTATACGCATTTTAGCTTACAATACCAACAACAACTATGCTATAATCAACACGATCAAGGTTTAGTATACATGCAAAACGTAAATTTTAACTATAAGCTTTGAAATTAAATAATTTTGTAGAATGTACATGTATTTTTTTCTTAGTTTTGGCCTAAACCATGTATATAGTGATGTTTATTTTTTTAATTTAAAAAATAACAGATCCATCAAAGTACGCAAAAAACGAAATAATTACAGGCGTTTATTATTATGAACATGTCTGAACTATTTATATAACCGTTTTGCATGCAAAGGTCATTAGTCACACACAACTTATACCATGTTCCTTATCTGCTTTCTAGTTTTTTTCAGTAAATGGTTGCAATAATTGCAGTAATTGCTTAATTTAACAATTATTACGTTATTGCTGTCAGTTCATTTTTGTTGCTTTTGCGTAGCATAATATTCTGGACTGATTATGAAAGAAGCTGTATGCGGAATTTCCTTGATGTAATGTACATTTATCTTTCATTAATGGTCACAATAAAAACTTTGTTTCATTGTGAGTACAGTGTCAACATTTGGGCGTGTTTTTATAGCACAACGTTTTCTATAATAAATAGGCGATATAAATATCAAGATATATAAATTTGGATGAGGGATATTCATGAACGTATACTTACATGCATTGTTGTAGTTTTCTAGTGAGTTATAATAGCATTGTGTAGAAACCTATACTAAACCTGAACTGACATTGCAGAACTGACTGGTTTGTGGTGAGTATCAACCTTTTTTCAATATGAAAATACCAAGGACAGTATCAATGTTGCTGTTTGAATTGAAACTAAAAGTTTCTTTCAAGACAAGCTACGCTACATACCACAACTATTACGAGTTTTCTTTGTCGACGATGATGATAACAATGCAAAGCCACATAGAGTATCATCTGTATATACTAAAGATTATGGAACTGTTATATAAGAGCAATATTTCACTTAAAGATCATTCACTCTACAATGTCGAGGAACGTAATGTATAATAATTACATGGTACAAGCAGAAGCCGTACAATGCCCTAACAGGCTTTACCTGATGTGGAGGAGCTTTAAAAAAGAGTGCAAAAAACTCACATCTGCTGCGCTACGAGGCTTACTTTGTAAGCTCAGCTTTGTTACCACTTTTGCTTGGCACGTCTATCGTCTTTTGAAACTGCAAGTGAAAAGTCAAAGCTAACCAGTATACTTTTTGTGAGCATACACAAGTGATAAAACCAGTATTATGCTTATCCAGGCTGACAACAATGTGTTACCGAATATTCACTTATATTGTCAGTCCAACCAAAGTCATTCTTATCCACCCCATGCATTTTTTATTTATTTTTTAACAATGTGGCTAAATACGCATACCGTATGCTGCATATGGGTATTGCAATACGGGACATTATTAATCGAATTAATCAGACAAAAAATATTATGAATAGTGTTGCACAATATAGAATTGGTAACATTAACGGAATATAGATACTTAGAAAAGTACTTCCTTTAACCGGTGCAAATGTACAAAGTATAGAAGGATTATGCAGTCAGTACAAAATAGCATTTTTTATTGCGTATCTTAACTTTTAACGGGTGTCTGGTATCTCTACGTCTACATTGTCAAAGGACAAACCCCTTTTGTTCGTAAAACCGATACGCAATTTCAAAAGTTCAGTGTTTGGGCTGAATGATTTCGATGATGGAATTCTAATTGCAGGGAAAGCTAAAAAGAGCCTTTTCAGGCATTTTTGATTAAGTTAACCTTATAAGAATAGTTCACGAATAAATATGCCATTTTCTGAGAGAGCGAATTTTAAGGATGAGCGACGGCCACTACTTCGGGACCCTGTTTGGCATTACAACTACAGGTATGGCCGTGCAAGAGGTAACGACCCGGAAGAGTTGGAAGAGCTTTTTGGAAGGGATCATGCAAAAAATCAACGGTTTCAATGGATGTTATTTTTGGGAGTAACGTAAGTACTTTTGCAAATTTTTCATAATCTTGAAATATGATCAAACTTTGAAATAAGAAAATATATGTTTTATATTGGCTTTTAAACAAGAAGTTATTTCTTTTGTCAGGTTTCTCTCAATTCTGATTTTAATAGGAACATTGGGTATTTTAATTAAACTTTCGGACACACATCCACCGGCTAAACCAAAATTTCCAACAACACCTGCCCCACCAGTTTCAAAACTGCCATCTACAACTTCGAATCCTGAAAATCCAGAAAATTCTTCAACCGCAAGCACATCAACAACACCGTCCCCACCTTCATCAGATGATATTACTATCTTTGTTAGTAAGCCTTCTACCCAAGAGAAAACGTAAAGAAGCCACTTTACATAACTGCCATTTATTTGCTTGTTGAGTTTGCAAACATTTCATTTACTTTAGGTAAACACAATATATACAAAAAGATATGTTTCGAAAATAATTCATGTTTGTATTTATTGTATGACAAATTATAAAGAAATAAATAACAAACAACTTACATTTTAGTACACTAATTAATAAACTTGGCACATTGTATCCGTGTCTAATGTGGTATTTCTTCACGTAGAAAAAGTCAGAGCGAAAACTCTGACGAATCTATTTCAAATAGCAAACCAATAGAAAATAATTTCTTCTTCTTAAAAAATACATAAAAATATCACGAGATAAATTTTTACAAGTCCGGAGACAGCCACCACCGTTTTCATTCAACTTCCCATAAAAATCCATCCGTGACTGCACCACCAATTATTTCTGTGATAACAAATTCAGTGAAATTAGCTGCTGCACAGAAGAATAGGGTGGGATGTCACATAAGCGTTAAGCGGAACTGTTGAAAGATGAGACTCAATTAATGAAAATCTCAACTCAACACATGGCAATATTTAAAACTGTACAGCAATGTTGGTACTTTCAGTACAATGCAAATGACAAAAAATATAATATAAGCGACAACAGTTGTTCATTTCATTGAATTACTTTCACTCGGTGGAAACAGGAAAATTTTTAAATGCTATAGATTTTGAATTGCACTAGTAAATACACACACCAATTTCTCAAGAGATTGGTCGATGTAGGTAATTCGTAAAAATAAACTGTATACATTTCACACAAATTTAATTTACACAATGGAAAATACAGGTCAGAGGCAGTCTAGCTAAAGTCATGTATGCATAATATGTGTATTTCGATTTGCCAGAAAACTCTTTTTGTCAGGTTTGATAAGACATGTACAAGCACCTCTATTATACAGCCTTTATTATTTGAATCCCAACGGAACAGATCTGTTTCAGATAAGTAAGTGACATGATGATAATACTTGCTAAATTGTAAGGTAAAATATCCGTACGTTACATCAGATATATATATTGTAACTGTATAACATGGAATGGAAGTTATCGCACTCGTCGACGACAGACACAGTCTCCAATGAAATACAAAAATACAGTGCTTCCGCACTGCGTCACGTTGTTGTTGGATTATAAATTGTGTGTGATCCGAGTCAGAAAGTGAGCGACAGCTTTTCAAGATTAATGCTGACTGAATACGTTAATGGTTGGTCTGGGTTTAATCGTGTGTGAATGCAAAATATACAGACTTGCGTAAACGGAAACGCATAAAATTCGCTAATTCTAATTTCTTTAATAAAAACAAGCAGTGTAGTTGTTGTGTAAGTAATGAACAACGAGAAGAAAAAAGGCGATTTGCAACTTTGCTGCGATAATGAGTGGGTATATGTATGTAGGTATGTTTGTATGTAACGGTTAACATTTTATCTTGAATGCTTCCTACAAATGTGAAAAATGCCAGGATTTCTATAAACAGCAGTATATTAGCAATGCTTCCTTTGTTCTCTCTCTCTCTCTCTCCAATCCAAACAAAATGTCATCTATACATCTTCTTTAATCTTTTCGAATTGATTCAAAATGCTTTACTGTGTTGTCTTATCGTTTTAATGTGCTCTTTTTTCTTTGTATAATAAGCACATCTAGTTTTTTAAGCAAAGAATATAGCTGTTTGCTATTGTGTACAGTGCATCGGAAGAAACTCCCCAAAATGTTTAAAATGCTACTGTGTGGAGGAGAAGTCAGAACAAACTGGGTCACTTAATTACACTCATTTTCATTTAGCATCATTTAGCTCTCATTTTCAAAGTGCAAACAAGCAGTTTTGAATTCAAAATGCTTTACTGTGTTGTCTTATCGTTTTAATGTGCTCTTTTTTCTTTGTATAATAAGCACATCTAGTTTTTTAAGCAAAGTTTGCTATTGTATATTGTGCATCGGAAGAAACTCCCCAAAATGTTTAAAATGCTACTGTGTGGAGGAGAAGTCTGAACAAACTGGGTCACTTAATTACACTCATTTTCATTTAGCATCATTTAGCTCTCATTTTCAAAGTGCAAACAAGCAGTTTTGTTCAATCAAGAGAATCTTTTCAGGACAGAACAACATCTTCCTTTATTTATCACAAATACAAAAAAAGTTTCAGTTTGCTCATTTCCTGTCATCCTCATCCTTGTTTATTTATGTTACATACTCCTACTAGTCAAAAATCCTTCATTTTTGATATTTTATTAGGCAAGTTGATTATGTCAAACAGAAATTCATACGATTCGCACTCCAACATGCCATACACGCCTACCAGTACTCAACAATTAAAACCAAATCCACCTATACCCGTGATTGTTCATCATAATCACAGTCATCATCATGGTCTGAGTGCAAGTCAAAGGCAGTCCTTGATAGGAAATCCGGCGGGATCAAGGTTAAGTTCTGAAAACGACACCACAAAAATCTACACTTCAGATAAAGTGTCTCCACCAAGTTGTATTGAATATGTGGCAATATTTCTCTCTTGGATTTTTACCATTGTATTCTTTCCTTTCGCGGTGTGCTCTTGTTACAAGGTGGTTAGGGAATATCAACGGGCGGTTATTTTTCGCATGGGAAGGTTAAGGGATGGAGGAGCAAGGGGCCCTGGAACGTATGCAACAATGTTACGTTTGCAATTATTTTGAAAATTTTAAAACGGTTCAATTTATATTCATTAACTAAAGGTTTTTCGTATTGCCTTGTGTGGATGAATGCTACATTTTGGATTTGCGCACTGTTACATTTGACGTGCCACCTCAAGAGGTTTTGACACATGACGCTGTAACTGTAACGGTGGATGCTGTAGGTTAGTTGAAAATCAAACGTATTGCCTAATCGTAAAAAAAATATTCTATGAAAATTTTTTTAAAGCATCCAACCGTTTCTTATTGAGGCGAAAATATAGTCTAGTGCAGTTTCATTTGCAAGCTAGAACTAGACAGTTTTCACAAAATTGTTATAACCCTATAGGTGTAGTAGTATTAAGTGAAGTCCAACCTTCAAATCATTTTGAAATATGGATTATACTATACACATTGCACATTGTGAATGTATATAAAATTAATTATGCGTTTAAGGACACTTGTAGACAATGCAATGAAATCTCAAATAAATTCCACGAAATAATAAACTTCAATTCTTACGCAATCGTTTGTTTTTCTGTTATGAACATTTGTGGATGCACATTTTGGTTTAGAAGAATCAAATATACACAAGATTTTTATTACCTTATTAAGTACAATCTTCAGATATTTAACACACCCTTGAATCTCGTATAACACTACTTCTATTATTCTTTTTTAATTAAACTATAAATAAGTAAATAAAAATAGAAGTTCAAGGTTGAAGTACCTATTTATATTTTCATCCAACATTCTTCGTAACATTTATTCATTTGGTAAGGACGACTATTCTGCTCTATTTTAGACGCTGTGGAATAGCTCTAATCTAATCTAAATTAAAAACGTATTTACCATGGCGGAAGCTTGTAGTACAAAAGATAATGATAATAGCAAAGAAACTAAAGGGGCTTCAACCACAGTTTACTCCACAGCTACATCTGAAACGGCCAGTGAATCAG
>JAHZMT010000353.1:0-17936 GCA_027743785.1 Sinhomidia bicolor
AAAAAAACTCTCAGTATTATGCTTGTTTTCATCACACAATTTTTTTGTAGCTATTACTTCACCGATTTTTTCTTCTTCTTCCCGAGAGAGACCAAGTAAATAGATTTTTTGTGGCTTGCTAACTCAACTCTTAAGTCAACTCTTTCAAAAAAATGAGCCCGTAAAGCTGCAACTAGCATTAAAATACACTAAAAAATATATCCATCTTCCGTCATTGGAAAATATAATAATAATAAAATATCCACTTCAAAGTCTTTCACGTTAGTCATGTATAAATAGAACTAGAGAAAGATATGCTTTCATTTTTTCGGTAAAGAGAGCAAAAGGGAAAAAAAGGAATTAAAATAGCCAACTTACCGGAGGGTCAATGGAAACACATTTCTGTGTAATGGCCCTTACATGAGCCATCATCTTGTCATCCCGGAAATCATAAGGGAAAAGCTCTGCCCATTCCCCAAGCAAGCGTACCATGTGGGCCACGATCTTGATCTGGTGCTCCGTTTGCTGAAATAGAAGAATTTAGAATAAGAAAAAAATTAATGGCTCATACACACACATACTCAGTTGTTATAATAATAATAATAATAATATTTCGTTCACAGTCAGACAATTACCGTTGGAATATCAATAGTATATGTTTTTCTCTCCTGCTCTTGCAACATTTTTAGAAAAAAATACCCATTTTGTATAAGCACTCCACCATCTCTCTCTCTTGCTTTCTCTCAGCACATTACCATTTAACTTTGTAAACTGTGTAACTGCACCCGTTTCTCAACATTATTTATACGTTCAATTTAACCAACTTTAGCACATGTGTGATGATGACTTTATTCACTAAAAATTTTTACATAAAATATATCCCCTCGCTTACTACCACTTTTACTACAACTATATTTTTTGCTCAAACCTACCCATTATCTTTTCAGCAAAGTTTCTTTTTTGAATGGAGGAAATTCCCCTTCGCTCTACTTAACACACACATGCACACATACATACATATATACGTACATGCCATGCTTTGGAGATAAAAACAGAGGCAAAAATAGAAAATAACAATTTTCGGCCCTTTTCTTCTTATTCTTCTTGTTAGTATATATTGCTTTTGAGAGTGATTTCTTCATAAAACACATAGCGTGGATATTTTACATCTATGAATGTGTTTTTATCTTTACGCGTTACATTACATATATTAACTTGTTCGTGCTCATTATAGGTATACCATGTAGTTGTTAAGTAGGTACGCATACTTTTATCTTTACCAAAATCTAGAAAGAGAGAGAGAGAGTGAGATGGAGAGACTAAAAACTTTTCACACACTTTCTGCACAGTTAAGCTATAACACAAGAAGAGCTTGCTTTCCTGTCACTTTTGACGACCATTATCAAGCAAACGGGGTTTTACTCGGGAGCAAAATGAAATCTGCAGAGAAGAAGAAGCTTTGAAGAAAATCTGTCCTAGGAAGCAATGTGTGTGTATATATATGTACGTGGTATCAGCAGCGTCATCCTTCTTGGCATCATAATCATCATCATCATCAGCAGCAGCAGCAGCAGCATCATCATCTTTCATACTTTCGATCTATTCGGGAACATCATCGTCATTAAAGTTTTCTCCCAAGAAGATTTCTATGTAGCGTACAAAATGAAAGAAGAAGCAGAAGACGAGTACAGCGGAAATAATTCTCTTCCAAGTTATTATTCTCCTCGTCTCTGCTACCTACTCACTGTCATATTACGTAGACATTGTGTGGTTTGTCCACACACACACACAGACACGCACAATGTTGCAAAAAGTCTTACTATATTTTGTACACCCAGTTATTATGTAGTTTAAGCTTTACCAGAGAGAAAATAGAACTGGAAGGGATAATGAAAGAGGTTTAAATTAGCATTAATTTAACGTGGTGGTAGCACCGCAATTTACACAGAACACACACACACACACACAATAATATCAAATCAAAATGCAACAATACAATTTTAGGCAATATTACTACTACCACTAGCATCACTAGCATCACCACCACCAACCACCACGTGCAATAGACCTAACGTTTTTGTGTGAGAGGAGCTTTTGAGTTGTGTGCTGTGTTTCACGCTGATACAATATAATATGTAATCTAAATCTTCACAGCGGGCAACAGAACAATAGAGAAAAGGGATCATTCTTCTTTTTCTCTCTCGCTCAGTCCCTCTCTCTCTCTTCTCGTCTCTCTACAGAGAGAATAGAGAGAATGCATGAGTAATTTCCTTGTGTTTGCATATGGACAAAGTATTATTATTATTATTATCACTGAAAATGTATTACATTATAACATGTATGTAATCGACTCTCTATAAACGACGAATTAGTATAATGCGCAGAAAACATGGTAATAATAATAATACATTATAAAAATCATCCTCTTCTGATGAAAAAACACATCCGCAAGCAGCGCATGCATATTTTGTGTTATCTCTCTTCTGGAATAATAAAACTTTTTTCTCTCTCTTTTTTTAAAAAAAGCATCTGTATAATATGCATACATACATATACATATGTACATAGTATGTAATAGATTATGCAAGTTGTAATGCATACATTATATATTATACATTATTACTACATATATTGCAGCCTTTTTTTCATTATAACGTATGTGCATGTACGTGTGTGTGTGCAGATTACAGATCATGCATGGTTGAGTTGCTTCCGGATTACCCAAGTCAAGCCACCATCATCCCATCAAAGTAGTAGTAGTACTAGCAGCAGTAATACCACGACTGCTTTTTTTGTATATTTTCCCTTGCTGCCACTGCACTACCACTGCCTCCGCTGCTGCTGCTGTTTTTATTACGACTACTACCTCTCTAGGTAAATGTTTTAAAAAGGAAGGAAAAAAACACAGAGTTTTTGGCACATTTCAAAGAATATTTCCAAGCGTTCAGCCAGCACTCAACAGAAAATTGTGTGCTGTGTCTGGGTGTCTGCTTGAACAAGGCTTTGAAATGTCTAGCCTCCATGCATGTTTGTGCATACAAAGGGGATTACTCTGTGTAAGTAACTACGTAATACAGATACCTACTTAAGTGAAAGTGAAAGTACACAAACACAAACATAGATTATATTAGTAGTGCATAAAATGAAGGCAATATACCTAGATTATAAATTGGCTAGCATGCACTCCCTGCAGCAGCAGCAGCAGTAATGATAGCAAACTTTCTCTATAAAGTCGCTGCTTTGTTGTCTATATGCGTTTTTTATGTGTGTTTGTATATTTTTGTATAGCTGTTACTTTAGTTGCCCGAGAAAAAAAACTCAAACATTTTATCATCAAAGCATGAACGTCTCATTCGTTCCTGTCATTTAGTTGAGTAAACTTGTTGTTTCTCCTAAAACCATCGCACATCCCATTCATTTATTGTAATACCCGGAACTTGTGTAGCAGTCGAGTTGGTTGGTGGCCATTGTGTCATGTCTCCTATTGTAGTGTGCATCCACACACACACACACACTCTACAGAACAACAACGCAATGCAAGAAAAAAAACAGAGACACACAAACATAGACTATTCAGCACACGTGAAAAACACAAGACATCATCACACTAAACAAATGAAAGAATGGCAAAAGGGAAGCCACCCATTCACTACCAAACACCATTACAATTTTTTTCTCTATTTCTTCCGTAAACCTAACTAGGTACAAAAATAGCTTCTAGGGTGCATTGCATGCAAAACACTTTGGGTTCTTCCAAATAAAAAAATATATTTTTTATAGAGAATACAAGAGAAACCAGGGAGAAAATTCTGTCATTCTTTCTCTTTTTTCTCTCCTTTTTTTGCTTTCTACTCTCTTGTATTTTCACACGATGAGGACGGCACGGAGCGCGTACAACAGACGTAGACGTAGCCCTTTGCTTGAATAAATTCACATAATAAAGCATCCACAAAAGACTACTGGAAATAACATACAGCATAGTAGTTTCCCCGTTGGTTACTTGTCTGTTTGACTAGCAGCGCTTTCCACAAATTGAATTCTTGTCTTGCTTTTTTTGTCACCAGTTTATACTGTTAGTGGTGGTGGTGCTGCTGCTGCTTCTGCTGTTGATCATCATTGTGATGAGTTAGTTGTGTATAGGAAATTGGTAGAAAGCACAACATTGTATACTTTTTGACGCTACAGAAAAATAAACCGTAGCAAAAAAACTCCCTCGTTGTCATCAAGTTACTCGGTCGAGCGTGTTTAACATGCAGAGATGCTTTATTATTAGTATATTAGCTATTTAATTCAGGGTGTGTGCATTTCTCTCTCTCTTTCTCTTGTATTTATATTTTTTCTGTACATTTTTTAAAAATGTTCACCCTGCCACATTACATCAGCAGATATTATTAACAACCACACAAAACAACACGAAAGCATGCTGGGATATAGGAAGCGTCGTGACATGCCACACACGGTGGAGGGGTGGTGGTGGTGATGATGTTGCCAACTTGAGTTGCTTTATTTTTTCAGCAAATATAAATAAATATGGGTATACAAACAATTCCAAAAATTGAAATAAACAAAAATGCCCACACAATTCTGTACAATTGTTGCAGCAGTAGTAGAGCAGCAATGACAGACACGTATGTTATTTTTGGGAGAGAGTAGAACAAAAGCGCCTGAGTAAATAAATAGGTTTTTTGTATGTTTTCGTCTCTACACGCATATTCTTTATTGTCTCTCAATAATAATAATAATACTGTACCATGCACATGACTTGTATCGTAAAAGTTGCTCTTGTGTAGGCAATTGTTTTGGCAGATGGGTTTTATTCCTTACTTCAGGCACTAGGCTTTCCCTTTCTCTCTCTCTCTCTTTCTACTGTTGTATTATTAGCATAGAATGAAACTCAAAGGTGAAAGTTATTGTTAATGCAGACAAAATGTAAACGACAAAGACAACTTCACGATGGAAAACCACCAACACCGCCACACCACACTCGGTACACATAAATATGCACACATTATATAAAACCTTGCCTGTTTTCAACTTCAGGAATCTCGCCGCCGCTGTTGTTGTTGCTGTTCTTGATGGTGATGATGATGATGATGGATTTTTGGTAGCACTGTTGTTGTTGGTACTGATCATTCCAACATTACTTCAAGTTTCCCAGAAGCAGAGTAGAGTGGCAACATTGCTGCAATATTGTTTAATTACCTACGCTATATGAAATTCTATTCTTCTAGCTGGCTATACATGAAGCCAGGCATTTATTATGCATTTGTACCTATATACGAACATTGTAACGAATGTGTTTAAACTGTAAGGAAAAATGAAGAAAAATCACTGTCAGGTTCTACATACATACATAACATAAGTGCCTACTTACATATTTAGGTGGTTTTTAAGGTACACTCATAAATACTTACTCGTCTTTCACCTCGGCTTTTAAAAAACCATGCTTAATTTTTTTTTTCTTGGGGAAATTCTCAACGGGAATACTTTACTGACTTGATTTTCTTTCTTTGGGTGATGGAAAGAAAAATAATAATGGTGGTGTAGCACATCCTTTAAGTATGTATGTATATGTATGTCGGTATGCATGTGTTTTTTATTGCAAGCTCAAGAAAATATTTTTTTTTAAACCTAACCTAAATATATATATACTCTTGCACAGGCGAGCGATAATGAAGGCAAAACTAACAACTTGTGTCTGCTGCTGCTCTGTCTTTTGACTGACATTTTGGAATAGGATATCGTTTTAAACTGACAAGGCTGTAAAATAGTTATTCGTGCGTGCATGCATGCACATCACTTTATTCTGTCTGACTTGAGTTAAGAATAAAAAAAATGTATATACCCTAAGAGGAGTTATTTAGTATGAATCATCATAGTATATACCTACATATATGTATATATGTAAAAAAAAAAGAAACTTTTTACTTTCACTTTTTTGCATGAGAATGAAATAAGCATGTATTTATAAAGAAGCTGTCTTTTTATGTGCTTAATGGACTAGATGATTGATCTACGTCCGGTAGGAAATAGTGACATCATTTTTCAAGAAAAATTTTTTTTGTGATTTGAATGAAAAATCGTCTCTTATTCAGGCTAGTATACCAAGAAAACATCAAGCTGTAAGACAGTTTCAACAGAATATTCTCTCCCATTATTGCATCCTTGAAACTTCATTATTACATATACACGCGCACTTTTTTAAAGAAAAATTTCATTTTCAAAGAAAAACCAGAAAAAGAAGAAGAAAAAAATCATTGAAATGCTTTAGAGAGATCCTCATTTATAAATTCGATTGATCGACTTGAGGGTACTTTATTTTACGAGTGGGTAGATATCAAACTTTTTCTACGGCTTCAAAGATACAGAGACACACAGTGATCATCATCATCATTGTAGACGTTTGATGTTTGAAATAAAAGGGGGAAATGTATAGGAAACGAGCTATCATAAACAAAGCTTTTTTGGAAAACTTGACGATTTAGAGTAGTAGCAGAATGTTCAAGAACAAAAGCATGTTATGTATGTATTCATGTATTTATGTGTACACNGATACAGAGACACACAGTGATCATCATCATCATTGTAGACGTTTGATGTTTGAAATAAAAGGGGGAAATGTATAGGAAACGAGCTATCATAAACAAAGCTTTTTTGGAAAACTTGACGATTTAGAGTAGTAGCAGAATGTTCAAGAACAAAAGCATGTTATGTATGTATTCATGTATTTATGTGTACACATCAGCACATACATACATCTCTCTGTGTGCTGGTACGTCTTTCATTGTAATCATCACGGTCGCATTCATAAACATATTTCACCTTAAATGCCTATTGAGTAATGGATATATGAACACGTGAGCTGAGTGTGTTTATTGACAAAAGTGGGGATACAAAGGGAGCTATATATATATAGCTCTCGCTCTCTGGATTAAAAGTGAAATGGAGAGTGAAGAGGACACTTATTCGAGTACGTGACAAGATTTGATTAGCTTTCTTGGATAATTACTTCAGTTGCGGAGAGGACCAAACAAAATACATGCCCAGACAAGGGCCAATCTCTCCAGTAAATCCTGGGTTTTAAAAGTATGACAATGCAAACGAGCGTGTGCACACGACACACTGATGATGATGATGACGATGACACAATAATGAGCAGCTTTAATCAAGCCGCGGAAACAATTGGGTGTAGATAGTTTGCTAGTGAAAGCTGCATGCTTATAATATTTTTCAATTTCAGTAAAACCGGAAAACGAGTATGACCAAAGCAGCACAACTCAACACAACAGCCTTTAAACTACTTACAAAAAAACATTACCCAGAACACTATTAATACTCTTGTTTTATACTCTCTTCCCCAAAAGGATTTTCTCTGTATACCTACTCGAAATAATACAAAAAATATTATATTTATCTGTGTGGAACTTTTTTTTATGTTACATCACTCTCACACGGTGGATATAATGTACAGACAACATTAATGTCTTTATGCCATAATGCCTTCAAGTCAAAGCCAAATTGCTGCTGCTGCACTGCTCCAAGCAGAATCCTTTTTTATTGGTATTTATATTTATATATTTTTTTATATTTTAAAATAAAATGAAAAAGCCATATACAACAATCCAACATGGTAATACGCTTTTTGTTGATGATGGTAATATAAACTACCTCTCTCTGTGTGTGTACTAAAAAAGTTCATTTATACTTTCGTTTATCCTTTTCCGCCAACTTGCATTCAAAAGCATTTTAGAATAAATACTACACACACACATACACACATTTGTCCGTTACGTACTGCAATAATAATAGGAGGGACAAGACAAGCGATGAAAATGTGAAAGAAACTTGTGTAGACGCTTTCACACTATCCCTACGTATTTTTTTCACTTGCAAAAGCAGAAGCCTATAGCAGCAGCAATAGCAAATCCCAGTTGGCAGTACATAAACTTGGAGGCTCTTTTGTTATTGGGCTAAGTTCCAGTTTCTTTGACAGAAATACGACTCTTTTTTCTCTGCCGTTACTCTTCACTTGTTATTACAAATGAGTGAGTGTGTGTGTTCTCAACACAACCGGCCCTGACGGTGTCCAACTTTCCCTACAGCAGTAGCAGTCAGCAGCACCGTTTTGTTCACGCTCGCTCAACTAAAAATATTCTCACATATTGCCTGCCTGTGTGTATGTTAGGCAGATAGATAGATAGTGGTAGGTAGTAGAGGAGGCTACTTTCACTTGCAAGAGTATTGACAATTTCCGTAAGATTACTACTAATAATATTCACTGTTCACTCACACGCAGTCTTCTAGAATATATTTTTTTACTCTTGTTGTTATTATCTAACACTTAAGGCGGAATCTGTTTTTTTTCTCTTCTTTTTTGCTTGGAGAAAGTATCCATTTTCATTTCATTTGTGCTTGAGCAGGAGTAGAGAGAGAGGAAGAGGAGAAAGGAGCAAGGAGAAAGATTAAGTAAACTAGTCATGTTTCGCGCTTGTATTTACATAGAATTATTAGCCGACTACTACGCTTAATTAAAAATCTACGTGGTGGTGGAAGGTTTGGGTGAGTTTTTTGGCCACTTACGTTATTTGATGAGTTTTCTTTAATGGTGAAAGCCAGTCGGAAGACGCTACCCGTTCCGGAGACAAGATTTGATTCTTGAAAAACTAGTCCAGTCTAAAGGAAGAAAGAAAAAAAATACAAAGGAAATTTATACCTTTTTAGTATGTACAGAGACGTAACTCGTTAAACATATTGTAAATATTTTCTCTGGTCACGCATGCTAAAGCTCCACTCGATCGTTTACCAAATAAACAAAATAATACAAAAAAATTATTTGAAGAAAATAAATCAGCACATAAAATGACTTTTAATGTATTTTTCTCATTTATCTCACAATAATATCAGCAAAGTCAGTAATAATTTCTGTTTAGAGTTTTAAACAAAAAAATACACTAAAAATATTCTCCAAAACGAGAGTAATAATATTGCCTACGTTTATAATATGCCTTTCCTTTTAGCAAGCACTTGTCTTATGGATATACCTATATGCTTTTAGAGTCTATTAAGTGAAAATAAATTTTCCCAAGTACTTTTTCCAGCTAAAATATAATAGATGCTCTTATAGTAATTAGGTAAGCCACAACGCAGTGATTCCACATAAATTTGGTTACACCTTCTATTCTTACAAGGCTTTATATAACATTAATGATTCCAGGTTGTACTTATTACTACTACTACTACTACTTATATTACCTTCCAAGAACTGTCATTCCCTGTGGCCAGAGTTTTCCCTACTTTCACCTCGTTACAATGAGGGTACAAACATAAAATGTGTGTTTGGCATTATCATTATATCGCTCCTTTTACCACATGTATTACTGCTAATTAGGTCGCCGTTACCTAAATATATACCCATAAACGTATACAGCCCTCATATTACTTTGAGGGCTCCTTGTCTACACCAGCTAATAATTTTCATTGTGTTTTTGGTAGTTCGCTCTAAGCTGACTTTCTGAGGAAATCAAACTGATGATGATCTGCACTTAAACTGTAATAGCAAAGGTAAAGAAAAAAAGGTTTTCACTCGAAATATATAACGTAATACAAAATTTATTACTACCCCAAAGCTATTATTTTCTAAACACTGAGGATATACATATATACTAAATACAACTAAACAAAAACAAAATAAATGAAACAAAAGGAAGAAAAAAAAGAATAGTTGTTTTTTTTCTTCTTCTTCTCAAGAAAAAAATCTTTGCAGCTGTGTACATGATATGTATATGTAGTTGTTGTATCATCTCTTCATTGCTTTATTCTTCTTCTTCTTCTTTTCTTCACGCAAGTTTTTACCACCACCGTCATGAAACACAATTCTTGAAAAGAAGACACAAAAAAGCTGGGATGATGATGATCCAAAAAAGGTGAAAGAACTACTACAGCCTTCTTTTTCTTTCTTTTCTTTCTTTCTCTTGTGCAAAATGAAACTTTTTTTGTATGTAAGTGTCTGCCTGTATTGAAGACAACTGGTCAGAAAGTAAGTAAAAAACATAAAGATTGCATATGGGGGTAAGTAAGTTAGAAACATGCTTGTTTTATATGTACCTATACACACACATACACACAATCCCACACATTGTTCCTTTCATCTTATTCCCTTCTTCTCTGAAGAAAACCCAAAGAAATGGACATCGTCATATGGGAAGAGTGAGTGCAGAGGAAAAGAGAGAAAAAAAAGAAACTTTCCTTTTTTCATAGCTAGCCTAGCTAGCTAGTAGCCAGACTGACTTTCCAATTTGCTTCAGAGAATAAGAAAAAGATAGAGATTTTGGCAAAGCCAAGATGAATGTGTATAGAGAAGATGGGAAGAAAAAAAGGGAAAAAAGTTTTTTTTCCAATCTGTCAAGAGTGATGCCCTAACTCGTTTGTTAAATGGGATATACATGCTGCTATATATAGGTACGTATATCTACTCATGTTCCCCCAAAAAAAGGATGCATGGTCAGAGGAGAAAACACATGGTGAATTTGGTGAAAGGGAGTTTGGTGCTCTTGTATGTCTGTGTGTAAGAGTGAAGTATGTAAGTATATATAATATTCTCTCTTCCTCTCACTCTCAGTGTGTGAGAGACAAGATGGGAAGAAAATGACGCTCCATTTTCATAAGATGGGTTCACCTAACCAAGCAAAAGAAAAAATTTTAATACTCAGGTTGTTTTGACGGAGATCGATAACAAAACTGTCTGTATGTCTTGTTCTTTATTTTTAGTATAGTGTAGTATAGAGTGGAAAAGAAGCCCATCTTTTTTATTCCATGTGTGTGTATTTTTTTAGTTAATGCGGGGAGCTGGAAAAGAAAGATAGTAAGGTAGATAGATAGATAGATAAATGTGTGGCTGAAACAATTCCACTTTCACCGTGAAAATGTACACTTTTTTGTACAAGATAATAATGGTTTTTGTGCGTTGAGCTTTTGGTGTTTTTTGAAAAGAGAAAGAGAAAAAAAATATAATAATGCGTTCATTTTCCAGAGAAAGAGTAGAAGTAGTGGTGGTATCATCATCATCATAATAATCTTGGTTCTTTATTTTATTTCTTTTTTACTTACCTTTTCCCATTCCTTTTGTAAAAGTGGATTGGGAACGAGAGGAGCACTCAATGGAATGGGCGGGCGTGCATACTGAACAGATTGTTGCTGTAGCTGTTGTTGGGAGGATGATGATGATGACGAGGGAGCATTATTTGAGCCATTGCCAGCACTAGCAATACCACCAGCAGCAGCAATGCTGCTACTGGTAGTGGTAGCACAGGCAATTCCACTTGGTGCTAGACCCAAATTCTGAATGGACAATTGTAATTGCTGCAGCTGCTGTTGTGTTTGCTGTTGACCACTGTCAGATGAGCCGGGACTGAGAGACGAGGTGGTATTAAGTTGATGTGGCTGGGATGTGCATCCAACTCCCGCTCCAGGTCCGGATACAATGCCTGATGAGGAGATGGTCGTGCATACTGGTACGGAACCATTTGCCGTGATTGGAGTTTGCTGCGGCGTGGCCTACAAAAAAAATAAAGAACAACACACACAAATAAAAACTTAGATAAATAGATAGACACAAACAAAATACATACAGAGAGAGACAACCAAACATTATTATACTATTAACTGCAGTTCTCTCGCTTATTGGTACCATTACCGTAAAATGCAATGTATGTAGAAGCATCAAAGCACAGCACAAAAAAGTGCCTGCGGAATAAACAACAACAATGTTTAAATATAGAGGGGAGAGACACACCGAGAGATAGATTCAGAGAGAGCATTGAACTATATTGAAAGTATTGTGTCATTATTCTGTATTGTTTATTTCATTCACTTTCCCTCCCCCCTCCGACCCTCCCTCTTTATTTCACTTTTTCATTTATATCCTTTGTCCATGAAACCATATGCATCTGCGTCCGCCCGATAAATAGCTAGCAACGTTATTATAGATTTTTTTGACTTTGTAAAATTCCTTATTCAATCTTTGATGTTAAACCTTTTGTTCATTACTTTTATCTAAGTAAGCCTTATAATATCCAGAACAAACTGTATTAAAAACACGCTTGCTCTAGATACCAAATTCTATATTTATTTAGAAATACAATAAATAATTCTAATTTTATTTGAGCATAAACTAGAACAAGCGCCAAGTAAGCAACTAGCTAATAACTTTTTTCACATAAAACACGCAAAAAAGTGTGCAGTGCTCGTGCTACTACCATACCGATTTTTTATATATTACTTTACGCTTAATAGTTAATCGATGATGATGAAATAGCATGCCTGTCGCAAAGATACAAAATTAACCAATTACATTGCCGCTTTCAGAAAAGGGGCACGCTTGCATGCATGCAATCGTATATACAAATATATACAACAACAGTGCACTAGATCATGATGACAATAGTGGCGTGCCAATCAATTTTTGTGATGACTGCTTGCATGCGTGTGCTGCAGGGGTAAATATTATTATGGATGGATGATCGAGACACTATATATAGCTTTTTCTTAATATAATGCTGCGCTCATTTTCTTCACACATTTTGATGTAACGCAACATAACCATTTTATGATAATAATAATAATAACTTGAAAGAAAGTGAAGCGTTGCTACTGCAGCTCTGCTATAAACATCCCTGTTATGCTAGCCATTATACATCGTAGAGTTTTACGTAAAACATAAAAAAAGTTTCTTCTCAAAAAGGTGTTTTCACTTCATGTTACTGCTACTATTACTACTACACGAGTCATTTCAGACACCATATTATCTCGCCACCACAACGAGAAAATACACACATCGTATCAAAAATCATCTCTGTATAGTTAAGAGTTTGTATATATGCTCTTGTTAAAACACCCGGTATAAATTCCGTATGTTATGCGTACCCATTTGAAAACTTTTATATGGACTATACGTATATAAGTTTATATATATATGTATGTAATGTGTATGTTATGCAAGTTTCAAGTTGCCCATCATCATCATCGTCGTCATCATCATCACTCCAATAATTCTACCTTTGCTATCACTAAAAGCTATTAAAATGGAAATGGAGTTTTTCAAGTTATCGATATGACTTTCTCTTTTACTTTTACCACCACTACCACTATAGCAAATAACCATTTCACTCTTCTGCTTTGCTCCAACAAGCAACCAAGTTTTTATTTCTTACGAGTCTTTTTTTCAAGAGTGTTCCAAAAACACGGAGGAATATAGTTTGGTACAAAAAAACACTATCCAACATTGTAAGTAAAAAAGCAGCAGTAGTAGCAAAACACACAAGCAAGAAAAAAAGTTTGAATAGGAGAGGCGATGATTTTGATGACGATGATGATGATGGTAATGGATTTGATTTGATTTCATACTTGTGTGCATTTCACTGTTCCACCAGATATGCATTCTTTATCTGTTTTTCTTCATACTCTACTTCTTTCAAGAATTTGAGAAAATAAGACATGAAAAAAGAAGAAGAAAAGAGAGAGAGAGAGAATAAAAATAATAATACGTTCAATCCATGTTCTCAAGTACGCAGCAGTAGACTCAAGCTCTAAAAAAAGAAGTAAAAAACTGTTCAATAAGTACACACATTGATTCACAAAATCCACAACGTACAATATATGCATTAACTTGCGAACAGCGAATAATAATAATAATAATATAGAAAAAAACTACTACTACATATTTTTTTGAAAGTTTCACTACGACTTCTGTCGAAGACGGTTTTACTGGAATAGTATGAGTGGGGAGAAAAAAAAGAAGAAGGAATGATGATCTGCTAGTGAGTAAATTTGTAAGAAGAAGATCCATATCTAAGATTTACTTAAAGAATATAATAATAATAATAAAATATAATAATAAAAACGAGTCGATCCTTCTCACGTATTTGACTGCTGTCAAAAACTCTCGTCTATTTTTTTTCTCTCTCTCTCTCTTACTTACTTTCTTTTTTTACTCCACTACATTTTCTGACATTCTATAAATGGAGACAGAAACAAATCAAGTTTCACAGTCAGTCATGTTGAAGGAATATAAGCTGCCATTTTCCTTCTGTGTACAAGTTAGTTACTTTACAAAAAAAAATTTGACGTGGACTGTTTTTTTTTCGGTCATCCGTTTTGTATGACATTATTTTATTTTGTTTGTCATTCGAGAAAACTTGGTTGGTTGAGTCCGTATTTTTATTATTATTTTTTTTACTTTTCTTGGAAAGTAATAATATTTTAATATTGTATCAAAATTGAATGTGTACAGCTGAGATATATATATTCATATTTTTCTATGAAATAACCAGTGTGTTACTATTTGTTCAATTCAATTTTATTGTATCTGCCATCAGTGGAAGTTGCAAAGCCGAGTTTATATGCGCTTAGGTATATTCCAATATTCAATGCTGAATTATTATTGCTTGTGTGGCTTCATCATTTCAGCTTCACCTGAATTGAGTTTTCAGATGAGATGATATTATTTATTTGCTAAACTGTAGCTGTGCTATCTGCCTAACTGCTGATGATGATGATGACGACGATACTACGGAGAACGGCCAAGTACATAAACTAAAATGTAGGTATGTATATTATACAATCCCAACCTATACTAACAACGTAAGTGGTACAACATGTACAAATGTCTGAAACAATAATCATAAGCGCTTTATCGCCAAAATACACGTGATGTTATTTTGTTGCTGCTTTTCTACCAGGATCTCCTTTAAATATAAATTACATGCCAGATTCTATCTTGTCATGTACTGCAAATACAAAACAATATTATTTGTTGCCGGTGCCAAGAAGATAGGGAAACATGGTTGCAAATAATGTTGTATAAAAGTTGTAATTTATACAGTTTTGGTCGGTAGAAACAATGAGTCTTTGCAACATTGCTTCCAAATAAGAGAGATATCTCTTTTCCTAATATATAGATATTACAACAATTTATGGTACGAAAACATAGTCAGTTATATTATTAGATATTTAACTATGTATTTGGTAATGTACGGGTGGGAATAAATGGGCTGGGCTGATTTATATGCTCGGGTTTTTGACCCAATTGTTAGTTCAACAGAGATGTATAACTTCAACAGCATTAAATATAAAAAGTAAGTTAGTTAGGAATGCAACTTTGATGTTAGTATTACGCTACATTTGATAATCGCCTAATTCCTGAAGGCAAAGTTATAACATTTAAATTTATATGGAATATATGCAAAAGGTAGACAAAATAAAGAAAATTCATTAAATATTTTACACTTTTCACAAAATCTATATTACATGTAATCGGTGAAAGTTAAAATTCAAAATGTATGATGTACAAGAGTTTTTAAGTTACATTGGACTTCACCCCTGGCCCTACACGAATGTTCCATCAGTAAAATTTTTTTTTTAATTGTCCAAGTTTTTATTACTTTGCACATTCGTATATATAACTTAACAAGTAAAATTTAAAAAAATAGAAATGATTGTGTTTTTGACAATTTATTTATTCAGCATAGCATATTTCCTTCAATTCCTTCATGCTTTTATCAACATCACCGACACTGCATGGCTGTACCAGAGAACCCTGTTAGTCATTTATACTTATAAAACATGCATTCTACTTATATATACTACTTTGCTCGTTTTTATACTTTTCTTTGAAAAATGGATTAAATCAGTGTTAGTAATGTCTTTTATCCTCTCAAAACATACATCAATACTTTTGCAGAAAAAAATTCCCATCCGGATCTAAATATGCAACGAGTAAATCCGCATTTAATACCATACATACATAACCCCGTCGTAACCGTACACTACGCTTAATATGCACATATACATAACATGCATACATATTATGCACGCTCTACGATTCGTGTGAGAATTTGCAAAAAGTGAAAAGTTTATTCATTTTTTTGAAACTGTAGCCTATAATTTTGTTCTTTCACTGCCTTTGCTGATGACACTAACTGCCACGTGTATTTATAAATCACCCTGTAAAATGTGAAACAACTCTCATTATGTCAAATACAACGATACAATAAAGTATTTGAAGTTTTTGTTTGCCCGCCTACATATTTTTTTCTCAGTACGGTAATTCAAAAAGAAACAACTCTCATTATGTCAAATACAACGATACAATAAAGTATTTGAAGTTTTTGTTTGCCCGCCTACATATTTTTTTCGTTTTTTTCTCAGTACGGTAATTCAAAAAAAGTCCCCTCCCACTTCTTTTTTTGTCCGCCTACGCTAGAAAATATTATTACCTTTGTAAAACCTAAAAAAATTTACGCCAACAGAAATATTTAACATAATTAGGCATAAATAGGTCGTTATAATCAGAGAACAAAATCATGTTGTTGTTGTCGTTGCTGCTGTTGCTGCTGCTGGCAAGAAGAATCCTAAAAAAATTTAACAAGTGAATGGTAAAGATTATGGTTACCATTTCCCCACTAAATTGCATCACATGCACGTTAACATTCCTCACATTTGAATAACTCCATTATTCTGTAAGAAGACAAATGAGAAAATCTTTGATGGATACTACTACTTACTGCTGCTTTAAAAGAAACAAATCAGGATATTGTTGCTGCTGTTGCTGATGCTGCAAACCAGTGGTATTAGTAGTAGTAGTGTATACAATGACTTGTTATAAATATTAGCGCCATTTCACAAACTGGAAAATTGGTAAAAGTGCTGCGATCAAGTGGAAAATTTAGAGTAATTTTTCTGTTCACGTAATATATCTTTATGGTAATTTTCTTTTTAGCAGTTTCCAAGTTTTCTCTTACTTTCTTTACCCTCCCTCCCTCTCTTTTTTAGTACCAGCTTATCCTTGTGTTGTAGTATGCACTATCATTATTATTATTGTTATATAGCCGTGCTTACGGCATGCATGCATGCATGGCTTGTGCTGAGTAGAGTCACAAGCAGGGAGAAAGTATTATCTGATATAATAATTTTCATATACAACACAGTAGGATGCTATAAGTAGAATTCATGATTTTGCAAATGCTGCTCAACAAGCGTGCACTACTTTTCTCCCTTTCTCTCTCTCTCTCTGCACAGTTAATATACGACAAGAACACAAGCGTATTACATACAACATTTTCGTTGGTCGTAAGTAGCAGAAGAATCCCCTACTACTTACTATAACGCTCCTTAAAAGATCAAAACCAGAAAAAAAGTATAATATTATATTTTTGTAGGTCGTAGTCCTTAAATCTATCCCAAAGGAAAGGGTAAATCTTCTTCTTGTAGAAAACCACATCATCCTCTACTTCCCCCAATAATACAGAGTGTACATAATACTACAGCGGATATTATGAATGAAAAGTATAAACACTGCGGCAAACAGCAGCAGCAGAAACATTGCTTGTAACTCATTTACAAAATTTTTTTTGTGCCCGGTTCAATACTAGTAGTAGTGATGTATTACCCTGTATCTACCATGAATCTAGTTTAGTTTAAAATGAAAAAAAATCTTATCAGTTTTTATCCACAATAGAGAGAAATATCCATTTCTAAATAAAGTACCTACTTTCAATTCCTTCATTTTCTTACAGCAAAAAAAAGTTGGGAAAAAATACATACATACATAAAGTACTCAACCAAACAATGTGTGCAATTAAATCAAGCATATAAAATAGAGAACAAAGAGACGCGCAGTAACAAAAAAATGTTGTATGCGTCTAGTACATATTTACTATTGGCAATATTATTATTCCGGGGGAAGAAAAAACAAAAAAAAATTTTTTCGCAATGTTTGTGCATCTAGCCGACAAAAAATTTTCTATGATAGTAGTAATAATAATAACCTATTCTACTAAAATATATAATGTTCAATATTTACACTACTGCTTACTATACTGCTGTTGCTGCTGCTTTGTATCCTGTTTACTTTATTATTGTAAGTATGTATATTATTATACAAGTGTATACATGCAAATATG
>JAHZMT010000354.1:0-27040 GCA_027743785.1 Sinhomidia bicolor
GTACTGTGAAGTGTATTTTTCATGATTAGCTAAATGAACCAATTAGCAGCATTCACTATGTTTTTTTTCGAAAAATAATTTTTAATTGCATTATTGAAAAGAACCAAATTAAGGCTGAGATTTGAATTTGAAATAAGTCGTTACTAGTAGTTCATCGTATTATTACTTGAGTAATAATATTTACATGAATGGAGTACTAACGGCAGGCGGGGTGAACGGATTTTTTTTCCTTTTACATTTATATGTTATTACTGTCTCTTGTGAATGTGATAAACATCTTCATACAAATTTGTTCCATGTAAAATACCTAGAAAAGGCTTTGTTCATATTGATATGATGCATCCAAACATTAAACTATACACATACAGTTTACTTGGACTTCTGTATTTTTGCACCCATTTCCATTTTTCTGATTTCAATTCCATAGCTTATGAAGACGGTAGCGAGTTGGTCCTTATTTGTCCGAATTTTATAGTTGGCAAATGGCAAATGCAGACAAAATGTCAACTCATTCGATAAATAATACAATACGATGAAGATGGTGATTGATTGTAGAACTGGTATTTAAGGATCAATAATGAGATGAGGAGTCCACGTGTTCTTCTTACTCCAATCGTTTTCTATTTTCCAGTAATTTTGAACGGACAATTTTTTGAGATTCAAGCTACTGATGATACAGGCAGAGTGAAGGCTAAGTGTATGGTGTGCTCCAAAATGAATGCAAAAGAAGTGTTGATTCGTGGCCGGTTTAACCCCACGTCAAATTTTAACACTCATCTAAAGGTAGTAGAAAAACCAATGATTATCATGGAATAGGAATAGGGAATAAGAACCGTTCTGGTAGTGATTGTTATTAATAATTTCCAGAGAAGACACCCGGACGAGTATAAAACTTATGAGGAGTTTCTAATCTCCATAGGTCGTAGCAAAAAACCTATGCTCGTGGCTCCTTCAGTTGCTTATGATGCCAATTAGAGTGGTCATTGATGAATAATAATAATATTTTGCTCTCTTATGCACTTGACTTAGACGACATTTTTTCTATGTATTTATGTGAAATTATATAGGCAGCAAAAAATTGATACTTTCCTTATAAATTGTGTTTTTCCTTTGTATTTTGTC
The DNA here is from genome assembly GCA_027743785.1 of Sinhomidia bicolor. Classification (NCBI taxonomy): domain Eukaryota; kingdom Metazoa; phylum Arthropoda; class Collembola; order Entomobryomorpha; family Entomobryidae; genus Sinhomidia; species Sinhomidia bicolor. The sequence goes on from JAHZMT010000354.1 coordinate 1,123, forward strand.
ATTCATGTTTTTTGTACATTTTTGTAATTTATAAGAAAACGGAGCAAATTGGTCAGAATCAGAATATTGTTATTAGACTTTTGTGTTCCTGAATTTACAGGTCGAGAAAAAAGGTCTAAAAAGCGCACCAGTATAATATGGGAATATTTTGAAAAAATGGAAGATATGGGTACTAGTACTAAGGTTCGGTGTAGTATATGTAGTCGTTTATTTACTTTAGGACCTAATCAGACAACATCTCATATTCGACGTCATCTCTTGAATACACATCTTCAAAGACCATGTTAACCAAGATCGATGGAAAATATTTTTTTCTAAAATAATAAAAAATGTTACACATTTTTGTCAGGACTGAAAGAACGTAAATATAAGAAATTTATTGTAGTGACATTAAATGCTGAAAATAGCAATGATGTCTTAGAATTTTATGTTTTTTTACCTAAAAGGACATTTTCTGTATCTTGTACATGTTCATGTTAGGAAGACGGAGAGGAAAAAGGAGCGGAGTTTGGACGTACTTTACGGATGCAAATCTTGAAGGATCCTTAGTTAAATGCAACGTATGCTTAGCTATCCTTAGGAGAGTGGATCAGTCTACTAGCCCGATGCTAAGTCATCTTAAAAAGCATAATATTTATATAGATTCAAGTAGAACATCATCCACCGTTTTTTTGAAACCGTCGGATTGAATAACATATTTCAAGAAAACCTTAATGCAAAGTTTTTTGAGAAATAATAAAAAAAACTATTAGGAAAGTTCATATCCAGTTACTAGTTGCGCGAACGTGAATTTTTTAGGGAAAATAATTTGTTATTAAAATAATTGACGCACTTGTATAATGACAATTAACTATCATCAAATTAATTTATGGTTGTAGGTTACAAGCGAAGGTATCGTTCACCTCAGTCTGCTGCTGCAAATAGTGCGAAACAATTGCAAGTGCCAAGAAAATGTTTCAGTGGCGTTTGGATGTATTTCAAGAGGCTGGGTGGACTTCAGGCATTATGTTGTTTGTGTCATGTTGTTATAAATAGAAATAATCCTAGTACAACATTGTTACGACGTCATTTGATGACTAGACATCTTATAGAATTTCAAGCTGCTAAAAGGAATCGTACACGGCGTTAGCAGTAATATAATCAATAATCAATACTACTTATTGTGCAGAATACGCAGAATGTAAAAAATAGCAATATGTAGCAAATGGGATGTATTCACACAAAATCATTCATTTTAATTACAGGTAAATATACTAAGCATATATAATTTTAGTCATTCATATCGGTGTAATTGTAATTCTATCATAAGTATTTTTATATATTTTATGAACCATCGTAAATGTTGCATTTCGTATGCAAAATAGGACAAGGTTTTCTGTTGAACAAGAAAATACAGTATCATGTATTTATTTTTTTTGAAAACAGGTAGTTCCTCATCATCATCATCACATCCTTATCTGAATAAAACCGGAAGTGTTAGTAGACGCAAAAGTAGTGTATGGCTTTATTTTGACACTGTTGTTGGGTCCGACTCCAAATATTTGTGCAAACTGTGTCAAAGTGTAATATACACAGGAAAATATGTTAGTAATCTAAAACGACATTTAAAAAGCATTCATCCAGGTACAATTCAAAGTTGACAATAGAACTCTGCGAGGTTGTTTTATGAGGAAACTTTATTATTTGTGATAATCATAGGCAATAGAAGCTAATTATTGAGTTACATTACATATCTAGTAAATACAAATATTTTAAGGTTACTAGTTACTTATCTTTTGTATAAAACCTAACAAAAGCACGAATATAAAATTAAATATGACATCAGTACGATTGAATTCATTAAAACTGGCTACTGAACAAAGTGCATAAACTATTAAATCGGATTAATTTTTACACGTCTAACGTTCATATATGACTATAGGTGAAGTGAGGGACAAATACGGAAGCGGAAGACGGAACATTGCATGGTTGTATTTCGTCGCTGTTCAATGCGGAAATGTCGAAAAGTACAAATGTACGTTGTGCAGCCGTGAAACAGTGTTCGCTGCAAGAAAAGATGGTTCTGCTAGTAACCTGGTGAGGCACCTACGACAGCATCACGAACATATTTTTGACACGTGTCAGTAGTCGAAAATTTTGAATTCTTCCGAAAACATCATGGGATGATATTGATGACCATAACTGCCTTGTTGGCTTGTTTGGGTGAAACTACACGTTACCATTTACAAATGTCATTTCATACCGTAATGTTATTTTTACGGAGACGAGCAAATTCAGTCTAAATTGTGACAAAGGGATTTTGAACATTTGGATTGAAATTTTTGTAATTTGTAGTACATAGTTCTGCTTTCTTTTGTTCATGGATGGTGACAAATTTAAAGACCTGAGTATTTTTTCTGCCAGATTTGCTGCTATTAATGTTTTCCTTAGTTGAAATTTGGCGTGTAACATAATTTTCTGTTTTGTAGGTATGCATCGTTGTGATCATGAAGCTAAGTTATCATTTCGATCCAAAAAAAGGAATAGCACTAGAAGCAGCCTGGTTTGGAGGTTTTTTGATGATGAAGACAAGCGAACCAAAACAAGCAAATGTAGACTGTGTGTAAACGCTATTAAAATGTCTTGTGTTGGCGATCTTCGAAAACATTTACGAGCATCTCACAAATTTCAATTTCAACAACTTATTGAGGAAGAGTTAAGAAGGAAACCTGTAATTAAAGCAAAAAAACGGAAGGGGTCAACTCAACTGAAAAGTTTATTCTGATAAAGAAATGGTTAGGTTTTATTCGTGCAACGACAACTGTCTGTAACTATAAAAACTATAACGAAAAAATTTCTTCCATTGCATTGCAATAGTATTTGGTAGGGTTCCTAATATACTAGCAGCATTTCCTCTTGGATGGCTAACGAAATTCTTTGATACAAATAAAACTTTGCTTTGTTGTCTCCGGATTCATTCACTAGCATTGTTCCGATAAAATAAAACCTAGATAGAAGTCATTTTGCATCTATCTAGAAAAATATACCTGTACGTAAACTACCATCCGTGAATAGTTGTTATTGTGCTACTAACTAGAGCTTGATGTAAAACTGCTAATGCCACATAAAGCAATGAAGAGCTCATCATCAGTATTATTATTAGTCATCGGATTTTTCTATTGTGTTCTCTTTGCGTTGTTTGATTTTCAGGTGTTGAGGGTAATAATACAAACAGCCTAGCGACCCTGATGAAGATTGTAGATTCAATCAGATCACCTCGGGAGCAAATTGTTACTCGCTTCAATTTAGCTTATTCCTCTCCGTCTCCTGATCCATGATCTGTATCATTAGTTTTAGTACTCATAAAAAACTGAAGCTTTACGTTAATAGTGTGCTTGGACCAGGAAAATTGCACCTACATAGTTTAATCTTGTGGAGGTGCTTTATTGAATAAGCCTGTGACTCTGTGACTGTATAGTACAATTGTCTGAGAGCTGATGATTTTACCTGTTATATTTTTTCACTTCTTATCAAAAAGTCTTTAATTCAGATTTAATCTGACTATACGTTGCATGTTATGTACTTCTGGAAAATATGTAAAAGCACAGCACTATCATAGGTATATACAGATGCGAAGTTACTCTAGAAGGTTTATCTGAGCAAAGCATAATTTCGTATGTTCTTTATAAAATACGTTTTCGTTTAAAATAGCAAACGGGACGATTTTGAAAACCAATTTACTTTAGTACATTTTCAATTATTGCTAAAATAAAAGAGTTATTAAAATATTAAGGAAAATGGTTACTTTTTACTCACAAACTAAAATAGACAATTTTAATTATAAAATCAAATAGGTGGCAGATCACGAGCTTCAGTTTATAAGTACTATAGTAAACTTGCCGTTGTAGAAGAAGGGAAGTCGGAAAACAAAACTTACGTTTGTCAAATATGTTTTGCCAACGTCAAGACCTCGAGCACCCATACTGCCAATCTCAAGAGTCACTTGCGGCGTCGTCACCCTGAGGCGCACGAGGCAGTTATGCGCAGCATTGGACTAGGGAAGCAGCATCGTTTACTATAAAAATGATTAATGACCAATTTTTATTTTCAAATAAATTGACAGTTCACTCAAAATAAATAGGTTATTACATATGCACCAGCGGTCTTCTATGTATTATAATCTTCTATGTAGATTTGGGCCACAAATTTTGAAATCTTGAAAGGCCATGTGACATGCCATGTCCTATCCATGTCCATTGTAAATCGTTGATATGCACTACAACTATAAACTTGTAAATTATTTACAAAAATTTCGTATACGTTAATTAGCCAGTTTAATTTGTATTTACATAAAAAATAAAGAGTTAACAAGTTTGATACCTGTTGATGTAGGTGGAAAACGAAAGGGAGGACAACCACGGCTATTAATTTATAACTATTTTAATACTATCGCAAATGGAAATCCGAGAGATCGTAGTGCCGATCATCACTCCTGCAAAATTTGTTTCACTATCATCAGGGGCAGTGGAAGGACGAGTAATCTGTGGAGGCACTTGCGTCACAGTCATCCGGAAATTATAGAACTCGGAGAGAAATTTTAGCTGCTGAAATTGCATTTTGTTATCCAATTACAAAAAATCTTCTTGCATAACTTATTGCTATATAGTGTTACTTATGTAGGATCGTTGTATTTAATAATTAACATATTTTGTTGACAAACGAGTCGATTTCATAAAAAGTATTTAGCGTTCACTGCCAAAAATGAACTATCTTATAATAAAACTTTTGGTTTTAAATTCTTTGATAAATGGTGGTTATAGAAAGTAGACTAGTGAAAATTATTGGGGTTTCATTTTCTAATGAAAATTTTCATATTGCTCCTATCATAGGTCACCTATTAGGTGGAGTACCATTGGAAAGGCCACGGCCTATAGTATTTAACTTTTATGATACTGTCAGCACAACTGGATTTCCGGGAGATAGTAAATCTATATCGTATACCTGTAAAATATGTTTCACAATCGTCAAGGGTTATGGGAAGAACACAAGTAACCTGTTGCGACACTTGCGTCGCACTCACCCTGAAGCACTATTTATCTTCTGATCTTTATGCATAAAAGTTTGGACCTAAGCAATAGCAGAAAGTTAATTTTTGAAGTAAATAAATATTAACATATATGCATGATGATAAGTGATAAGTCTGATTTTCATTGTTCAGCTAACATGTGTGTATCATATCAGCATCAACTAATTTAGGGGCAGCAGAAAAACAATTTGAAGTCGTTCCCTTTGTCAATTTTGTCATTATCTTGACGTATGCCATGAATGTTTTAGGTATATAGAGGTAGAAGTTTCACAAAGCAATATATAGTCAATAGTTGATAGGATTTGAAATAAAAATAGACTCCGGCGATTAAGACCAGGGATTGGAACATACGTAACAGGAACTATAGTATACGATGTTAAAACGGGTAGAATAATGAATTTAAAGTGGATGCGCTGAGTAGCCTTCTTTTGTTTCTACAAGTTTTAGGTGCTTCTGTTATTTGCGCTTAAAATGGATACTAATTAATGGGGTTACTTTTTTATTGCATTGTTAGCTTTATTATGCTAATTATTTAGTTGGATCAGTGAAATTAGGTACAGTTTCTATTACTGTACAGTATTTGGATACTTTGTATTTTTAGTAAATGAATTTTTCAAAAGCTGATCGATTACTTTCGTATTTATATAGGAAGAAGACAAAGACCTTTTACAGAAATTGTGTATCGATATTTTGAAGAAGACAAAACTCGCAAGAAGAAGGGAAATCAAAAGTCATATTTGTGTAAAATTTGTAGCAGACCCATTATGTCAAAAGGGAAATTTAATCTCGCTCGACATATTCGTGGTCGGCATCCTGACGTACAAGAATAAAATAGATTTTTCACATTTTAGAAGCTTTCAGAAACAAATGTGTCTTGTTTACTTTATCATGAGTACAAAATGAAGTCCATGAGAAACAGCAAATATTGAATTTCTTTTTTCAATCAATTTTCTGTTATTTTTCAAATTGGTCTAGTGTATTTGTTCTTAGAGATCACACGCTTAAAAATAAAGGTACAGTTATAATTACTAATTTGGTATGGCAGTTCGGACTCCAAAAATTGGAGCCGCCAACTCCTACATATTATGTTCTTTATATTAAATTTGGTACCACAGGTCTAGAAACTTACTTTTATATTAATTAAATGAGTCGTTGCAGGCTCTCTCCTTATGTCACTTTCAATTCACAATTGTCAGTAGTTGTTTTATTGTAAAATTGAATTTGAAAAATAAATTCTTTACATCAACTAGAAAACACGTTTAATATTTGTAACCTTTTATTTTCCATTTTGGAAATTGTATGCGTAATAAAATTGATGTTTGTAGAATTGAATTCTAAGAATTTACAAGAAAAATAAAGAAAATCCTTTCATTTCCAGTTGAAAAGTATTGAAATTGGTGTCGGTATTAAAGCAAATCTAATCCGACTTTTTTGGTATGTGTCTTCATAGGCAGGGGTCGGGCTATGGCTTACCAGTATTACGTAAGGAAAGATTCTGGTAAACACGGTTATCTGTGCAAACTCTGTGGTCGACATATCAAAGGGTCTAACACTGGAACAAGCAATCTTTTAAAGCATTTACGCCGCCGCCATCGAATGGAAGCACCCTTATAAGAGTTGCAAACAAATGATTCATAATTTCATATCATTTTGTTATTAACTTATTAATTAGCAGCAATGTAAAATATAAAAAAGCGTTCTAGAAATGCATTCCGAGTTAAGAAAAAAAATTACACTGCATGTAGATTAGATAGGTAATATCCAATATCCAACCAGATAAAAAATCCAGTTGACGACATTTGTGTGAATGAACGTGAAAAAGGTTTCAAATATTTCCAAGACGGGTTGTCCAAAGCGAACATACCAATTTATCTTCATGTTTTCATTATTGCATACAGGTAGAAGTACCTTTGTCTATAAGCCAAAGAAGGAAAGTGCAGTTCACCACTATTACAATCAGGTGGGTGATGGTAAATATTTGTGCACTGTTTGTCAACGACAAGTTATATCAAGGCTTGGAACCGGTCATTTATGGACTCATTTGCGTTCGAGACACCCAGAAATTTCTCAACGAATTAATCCTCTTACTAGATATCCAAATAAAAACATGCTAATCTGAAATTGAAGGTGTATTTATGAAGATCCATTTTTGTATTTTGTCTACTAGCATGTGAAATAATATTACGACAACAATGTAGTTACTGCTTAATATAATTTTCTAACTTGGAAGTTTGTACTTATTGGATTGGAATACCGATTATATCGACGGGATGACGCTTTATCGTATTTTTAAAAGATAAAATACAAATACTTACTTATTGTTATATGACACAATAAAATAATTTGCAGTTTGGATTTGATTTCATGATGTTATTTAACTAAAGTTTTTAAATTGAGAATAAAAGAAAATTTTTTGAAATGTATATTGACAAAAATTAATTTTCAGATATTCTTATTGATTAGCTTGTTGAGGTTAGCAGTAGCAAAGCACTTTTTGCATATAAATATTCATGGGTCCTAGTTTTCCGTAAAGGCATAAATATGTTTCGTTAGTTTGTTAGCCAAAGATAGCATTCCACTTGTCATAATAAGGACGATTCACCTTACTTAATAATAAGGATAACTTACTGAGTTTTTAATTTTTTGCATTGTTCCTGGAACCGTAGGTAGGATGAAACTTCCACTGCCGAGACCTTACCAGTCATCCTGGAAAGCAAGTCCGTCGAGGGCACCAGTTTATGACTTCTTTACACCAATCAGAGGAAAAACTAGAATTTTCACTTGCAATTTTTGTCACAAACAAATTTCCAGCAAAGCTGGAACAAGTAATTTGCTGACTCATATGCGTAAAAACCATAAAAACGAATGCAGCATGGTTGGAGAACGTATTGATAAGAGCAGACATTCTTTTATGAACGTTTGAGGTTGAATCCCCTGCAAGTAAATTAGATTTCAAATTTAGAACATCGATTATAAAATATTTAAATAATGCTCCAATTTAAAGTCATTTTACAAAATTGCATTTACCAAACCTTCACTTTTATAACATGTTTTTCATGAAATCCAGTTTACTTGTTCGTACCACACGGGGTTAGCAAAATGTACAGAATGGAGGTCATTCTATACTATGGAGCTTGGATTTTCTGAACCAAAGTGGTTCCCCTTCCCCATTCAACCGAATGCCCTAAAATTTGGTATGTTGGGGTAAATGTATACTCCAGTTCCGTTTTTGAAATAAATTCCCTATCTAATTTTAAATATCAATAAGGTCAAAGGTTATACAGTGAAGTACGGCCATTTGACGGTTTGGCAAGTCGGCTGGTCCATTTTACCCATTCTACTCAAACGTATCACCTAAAAATCTCATTGTAAACATTACTCAATGCAGCTACACGGAAGAATGAATTTCATAAATTGTTATATTTCTAAGAATGTGACATTTCAATTAATTGCTAGTGCCTCTTCAGTGATGAAATTTTACTCCCAACTTTCGTCTATCGTGCCTCTTGTAGTATTATTTGGTGTTCAGTTATGAGTTATGAGAATAGATATAGATAATCTATTATTATCTACATCTATTAGTTATGAGTTAATCCTGATCATATAGAATAAAAATTATTAACGCATAAATGTAGTTAGTAGGTTGGCCAGTGTATTTTAATTTATATATTTAAGTTTTAACTAGTTTTTACACGTATAGGTACTTCGTTTTAACCGTTTTTAAAAATTTAAATCTTTTGAAAAGCATTTAATCGTAAGGCGCAGGTGCAAAAACTTATTGAATGGTTCACTTGTCGTGTTTTATAGCATATTAATAATGTATATAAATACATATTTTTATAATATGTATTTTGATGATCGGCAACTATATGTCCCGTCTCTGTCATTGAATCTATTAGGGTAAAAAGATAGAGGTTTTATTCATGCAACGAGAAAATAAATATTTTTAAAACTGACAAAGACAACTGTAACTATAAAAACTATAACGAAAAAATTTCTTCCATTGCAATAGTATTTGGGAGGGTTCCTAATATACTAGCAGCATTTCCTCTTTGATAATGGCATATAATTAGCATTTGTTAGTAAATAATGGTAGAGGACAAAATTTCTTTTTTCCAGACTGAAATGGAAGCACCTCATTCTACCTGCCGTGCTCTTGGCAGCATGTGCTGGTGTTGCCATTTTAATTGGTAAATAGAACTCAAAACATGCATATCCTGTTGTTAATAACAATATTCTATGATAAATTTGTTTTAAAATGTGTATAGCCGCATTGGATTCAGAGTTAAAGGACAACAGCCCTTCCAATGCTAGCAATATAGTTCAACTTGCCCCAGCACATTCCCTACTTGGAGAGGACGCTCCTGTGGCTTTAGACAACAGTGTAGATGTATCCGAAATCGAGGAAAATCACGGGTGGACCGTAGTCAAACAACCAAAACCTGGATTTATAGAGGCAGAAGGTTGCGAAAATGGTTTGTATTCTTTTGAAGGTTTTGATTCTTCTGTGGACGTTTCTTCGGCAAAATCCCTGCGTATTCGATACCTTGTACTTGATGCCCCTTCCCTTTCCAAATCACTGGCAGAATGGACCAGTCTAGAGAGTATTGTGATAGAAAATGTATGGGTAAATGGAAACTTTTCCAGGGTGTACCTTCCATCTTTGAAAAAGTTTATTTACCATCAGTACCGCAACGGAAAAACTGACCAGTATAAGCAACAGGATATGTTGAAACAGATTCTCTTTTTCGACACTCATCCCACGCAGTCCTGGGATTTGAACAAGGACCTTCTCAATCTCAACGTGACAGTCCAGGTGACTGTGGAAGGTACAAAAATCCTGAACATTGAGCCAGACGATGGTGAAATTAATATCAACACTCACGAATGCCAAGACATGCTGGAGAATTTCCATCCAGAACAAACGTACAACCTCACTACATTATCTCTAAGCTGGTGTAGTTTGGGCGCACCGTTTTTGACAAAAATACAGGAGAGTAAATCGAGCTTAAAATATTTATTTTTAAACAATGCTGTTCCTGGATCAACGGCCGAACTGGCTCAAGTGACAAGCTCATTGAGAAACCTGAGAGAGCTGCACATATTTCAGAGATTCCACTGTGAGTGGCCTGGCTACGAAATATATTTGAACGTGAGCGATCTTGCATCTTCCCTTGACACCCTGTCAGTGACTAATCTAGACATCAGCTTTACTCCAGGCGTGGGCGCTCCATCAGTACGAAATTTGTCATTAGATCAGTATGTAGGAAAAGATGTCGTTGATAATTTTGAGACAATTTTTCCAAACTTGGAGACAGTTGCTTTGTTTAACATTACGCAAAATCTCAGTTATCCCCTTCTTCAGAAAGTTGTTCAAAGAGTAAAACCAAAGCTAATAATTGTAACAGATTTCAAAAGAGAAAACCATATAGAAAAGAATGGGGAAAAGGAAGACTCAAACAAACTTCGTAAAAAACCAAATCAAATTATGGATGACAGCAACTCGGTTGCAGCAAATGGCATCATTGCTGACATTGAAAGACTGTTAAGAAACTCTGGAGTACCAGATTCCGCAACTTGCTTCTCTTTGGAACTATCTGACAGCGAACCTTTATATGTCGGAAAGGAATTGACAAGTTTTCAAAAGAACTTTCATCGATTCATACGACTAGCCTTTAAGAAAATTGATACGTATGCAGACTATGTCACCTGGGATGCGGATCAAAAATAAAAAAATGCTAAACGGTAAGTTACCAAATATAGTGACATATTTTTACTATATACGTACTACTACAAAGATGCCAAACATGACTCGTCGAACTTCTTTTTAAATTTTTTTCTTCATTGCTTTACTTTTTGTAAGCAGCTCAACTTGTCAAGTAAAACATTGAAAACACTCGTTCTAAAAAAACTCGTACCATTATCTTATTTTTATTTCCTAATCTTGTAATTTTTTGTTGTAGGAATGATCACCCTTGCCAGATTGCATATGTGAAAGAAAATGAATGAGAGGAAGTAGAAGAAACACTGGACAGCTGTTTGAAGAATTTATTGCTGCTAGCTACATTATCGAAAAAAACACATTTTAAACATTTTTATTTGAACCAAAAAAAAAACAATCAACATGCCAATCGTAAAGGAAAAAACACTAAATAAACAGCTCTTTCAACTCTTTTATTTTAGAAAATAAAAATACCAACCTGAAAACAAACGATCAATTAATAATATTTAGCTAATAGGCAATATTGTAGGTAATAGTCACTATTAAGAATTAAAATCATAAAAATATGAATAATGTAATTAAAATAATTTTCAAACTACTTATGGTAGCAATTTACGGTACATAAATATTCAGTCAAAAATAAAGTTCATCATTTTAAATATGCTGGACGATGTATGTATAAAAGTTAAGAAGTCAAGCTGTCATTGAAAATGAAATGGATTTAATTTAAACACTATAATAGGAATATGTAGAGGAATTTTTTTTATTTAAGAATTAAAATCATAAAAATATGAATAATGTAATTAAAATGATTTTCAAACTACTTGGTAGCAATTTACGGTACATATTCAGTCAAAAATAAAGTTCATCATTTTAAATATGCTGAACGATGTATGTATAAAAGTTAAGAAGTCAAGCTGTCATTGAAAATGAAATGGATTTAATTTAAACACTATAATAGGAAGATGTAGAAGAATTTTTTTTATTTAGCAAAAAAATTTAATCTTTTTCATGCAGTTCAAACAGCAAATTTACAAATTCTGGAAATCACAGGGTAACAACTAGCAACAGTATCACCATGAGTTGTCATCAATTCTTAATACAGGGTAAATAATTACAAATATATGTTTATAATTTAGTCTGTCTCTGTATACTGTCAAGTTGNACAACTAGCAACAGTATCACCATGAGTTGTCATCAATTCTTAATACAGGGTAAATAATTACAAATATATGTTTATAATTTAGTCTGTCTCTGTATACTGTCAAGTTGTGTCAATACATTATTATTATTATTATTATTATCAGATAATTTTGCATTTTTTAATTGTTAGTCTAGCATAAAAAAGTATTATTTGCCATATGCCATATTATTCTGTTCGCATGCTAGCACTAACCAGTTGTGAAGTTGTGACTAATGACTAATGACGTTGTTTAATAAAAGTTATACTAATAATAAGCCGTACAGAGATTGCTATATGTAGTCAATACTTTATGTAATGACGTGTGTGTTTGCTTGAATAAATAAAAGTTCTTGATATAATACGACTACAGAAAAGTTATGTTACTTTATTTGCATACACTGGAGATTGTGTAAGTTATTGCATTGCAGTGGTGAGGTGTTCCAATAAATTCCTTCTCCTCCAACATAGACGTCATCAATCCCAATAATTTTCTCTTACTTTCTCTATTACGCACGTTCGCGCTGATCACTGCTTAAACACATGATTGAAAATCTGAAAGAGTCAACTGGTTTATTGAACTTGTTGCTCGAAGTAGTAGTAAAATGTTTTCATGATAATATACTTTTCGTATAATTAAACCGTTAATATAAAATCATAAAGTGGGCCCACTTGATACAGCACATACTTACTCCAAGCTAAAAGTGCTTTATTGACTTTCTTCCTTTCCTTTTTCATAGTCGTACGATTTGGTCTCGGCCAAGGTCAGCATCATTATCATATTCCATTCCAACCACTCTAACTTTTACAATGTTTCGTTGGTAAGTTGGCATAAAAATAATAAAAGAAATGCTTGCATAAGAAATATATACTATTTTTCTAATAGCTTCCCAACTTTCTTGTTAACCAAAACCAATTTTTATTGCTAAATGTGGAAACTTACCTTTCTTTGCAAAATTGCATTTTTTTTCTTCATAGTAATTTAGCGTCAAAATTTAGGTGGTAGGAAAAAGTGAAACATTGATTTACTTTTTGTCAGTCAAGTCAAGAACTGAAGTCAGTTTGTAGAAAGAAAAAGGAAGATATGGATGATTTTTTGTGGTTTGCAAGTATCTAAAGTCTATGACAGTTTCAATAGTACTTAATATATTTTCATGATATACTTAGTTTTTAATGCTCATGACAAATTTATTTGCATTCAATTTTCTGAACAAAGCATAAAAAACCACACATCAAAATGAAATGTACAAAATGGTATATTATGCAGATAAGTTAAATTGACAAATTGTAACAACTTTTCAGCTATATGAAAAACTATAAACTCACAAGACTTTTACAAAATTAAAGTGTATAATGTCAAATATTTACTCAGACCGCTCAAGGTCTACTTGTAAGTTGTAAGTAGGTACTCATGTCAAATGATAAGAAGCTATATTGAGTTCTGACAGTTTAGGTCTTCTGTTCAGAGTGCAGACAGAGTACACGTGAAGAGAGAAAAGACCTCTGTCTGTGAGAACAACGCATAAAATTGACAGACGTGGAAAATGATTTAATCTAATGGCGTATGTTGCATAATATCCGATATATTTTAATAATCATTTTCCGTTATGTACTCTAAAAATGATAGAAATTGGACTATGAGTTCCCTAATCTACATAAATTCATATGTTCAACCCAAGCCTATATTTTTGATCTGCACTTAAATAAATGTATACTCTTACTACTCGAGTTCCGGTATCAATTATAGTGTTCAAATGGCAATAGATACTCGATAGATATCTAGCATAATTAATTAGTTTTACTGCCTTATCTTAGGGATTTCTTGTTTGGCCGATTTCATAGCAGCATAAATAAAAAGGCTCTCGTCTCGATTAATATTGCCGAGTTTCAACTAAACTTTCTATCTCTCTGGACATCAATATTTATATCGTGTCTTGTTCATAGATAATTCAAGCGAAAAGAGAAAGTAATGCATCATATACATAAAGATTTAAATACTTTCACCCAAAGCATCTCAAATAAAGCGAGGTTGTGCACAAAGGATATTTTGCCTTTGAACTAATTCGTTCTGCCTAATAGTGAGCAAAAATCTTGACACTTACATTAAATTCTTTAGTCGTAACGCTGGCAAATATTACTTTTGTTCTACTTTCAGATTTCACATGTTTTGGTAATTACTGAAAAATGCCCACCTGGAGAAACGATTGGACGGGATTTTTCACAGTTTATTTTACATGGTGTTATTATCTCTGTGTGTCTCCATTTCGTTTCGAATTTGAGAAACAAAAGAGCAAATTTAAACTTGTGCGAAATCGACTACAAAATTTGGCGTGTGCTATACTCTACTTGCTTTTAGGACTTTGGTATCTAAAGGACCTAAGAAAGATTCCAGTGGACCATCTTTACAAAAATCCTGTGGTTTACTTCACTCTCGCATTCAATCTCAATGCTATCTACTATCACATTTGTGTTCTCGCCGTTTCACTCTGGCTTCGCCAAGAAAGGTTCCTTGCTATTGTCAACTTTAATTGCGAGGGCTGTTCAACTACTAGCGCCAAGGTAGTTGATTGATCTCAAGTTTAAATGAATTTTTATAAAATGTTGATCCATTTTGATAAAATTCATCTTAATAACGAGCATGTATATTATCTAGCACAAGTTGGTGGCTACCTTTCTTTGTGTTTTATTTGCAATTCTACCGCTTCTCTACACCATTTGCGGTTATTCCGTAATATCTTCCTCTCGAATTTGGGATCCGTCTCTAATGTTTCGCTGTTTAATAGTAGAGGGACGCTTTGCCGTCTTTCTCAACGGAACTACAGCAAAAATGCCAACAGATCCATGTAGTAATCCGCCAGATTTCAATGAAATCTCTGCACTGGACGCAATTTTGGGAGTTTTGGCATTTTTAATGGAAACAGCTCGACAAATAGTCGGATTTTATTCGGATTTCTTTCCTTTGATTTGTTGTTTAAGCATTTGGACTAGTATTGGATCTCTCCGACAATTCCTTTGGATAGAAGAACAGCACAAATTTTTGTCGTCATATGTAGATTCGCCCACCGCTACCCAATGTACCAAGAACACCAACAAACAGCCTTATAATAATTGTCAACTGTATTGCTATCGACCTCGATTAAGTTTGGTGGATGATGTACTACGAAGCAGCGAAATTGGGAAAAATGATAACGAAAAAGGTATAAAAACTGAATGTGGGGTAGGAATTTCTTCTTTGTCATGCATTACCAAGAATCCTGTAACCACTGTAATAGACGAGGAGTCTACTTCAGCCCCAATTGTTTCCGAGAAAAGTGGTGCGCAAAATAAAGAACAAGCCTTTATGGAAAAACATGATGGCGGAACAGGAGAAAGCAGAGAAGTTTTAGGAAACATGCTATTGAAAAGATATGAAGTTTGCAAATCCTTTTCAAGGACGGTGAACAAAGCGCTGGGCCAACTTTTGTTTGCCTATGTATTGTCCTCAATCATGTACCTGTCAACGTGCATGGATGCTGTGCTGGTGCTTCAAGATTGGTTTGGAAAACTCCGGGTTGCATTTTTCTTTTTCATCTTTATCCTCATGTTTTTCATCGGGAGTGAAATTGTGAACAAAGTAAGTTCTCTACTACATTGTTTTTGGAAAAAGCTTTCTATATATTTTTAAAATGCGCACAAAGCTATATTTAGATTTTTTTGTAAACGTACAATCCTTTTTTACTTTGTTTTACAATTGCACCTTTTACATTTGTTAGTCAAAACCTTAAAACTTATTGTTTTTTACTAAGGTGTATGGAGTGCGAGCCTGGCTATCGGACCCTGCCAATAATGCTTTCCTCTCAGAGAAAAATCTCCTTGTACTAATTCATGAAGTAACTTGTAAATCCATTGGAGTGAGTGGAAGTGGAATGTTTACCATCACCTACTCCACGTTTATGACTGTAAGCTAAAAGATTACATAGTTTGGGGAGCCTATGAAATCACAAGTTTTGAAAGTTTTAAAAGCACATTACATTTTCAGGTAATGACAACAACAGTGACTTTCTTCATTATTATCCTTCAGTTTCAAAAACCTAGAGTGTGGGATTATGAGGAGCTGTCTGGAACAATCAACACTTTAAATGTCTCCCTGCATGGATTAAACGATCTAATTAAGCAGATATCGTTACAAATACAAAGTGGAAAGCTAAACATAAGTTTAGAGCATATATAGCCTATTTGTTAGTTAGGTATTTATAATAAATGAATGAAAATTTTGTTAATAAAACATGTACGATTTTATTATTACTTATGTCAAGAGACAAAGCGTGTATCACCGTAAATTGGAAATAGGTTTGCATAGAAATGGTCAATCTGTCAAATTAATAAAAAAGAATGTTTTTGATGTCTAATGGGAATCTTTTATCATGAATATAACTCCATGGAATTACATAATCATGAATTTAACTAGTGTCAATCATTTTTTTCTAAATTGAACTTGAAGGTTGTTATAAGCTATTTTCATTGACAATTTTGACACTTAGTCTACTATGATGCATGAAACATAAAAATTACTTGTTGATCAAAGTGTGGAACGTAAAGAGATTAATTTTTTCAACTACTGCACTGCTATATTATAGGTTATGTTCTTGTCGGATTGATTTTACAGCAGCCAATACATAGTGAAAGTACATACACTGGGTAATAATTTGTTGAATTGACGGATGCCTGCGACGAAGTGTAATGAGAAATTGTCTACACACAAGATATAATTAGAAAAGTACGTGACTGGAATGATGATGGCATGGTAATAGATCATCATCCGTTGTGATATGTATGGAAGTTGCAGAACAAGATTTTACAAGCCATATGGTTCTTTATTATAAATCGCCAATATTGCCTTAATCGGATGTTCTTATCAAATTAAAAGAAACACGATTTTGCTGACAATAATTGTCAAATTTATAAAATTGTTTATTAAAGTCGATTATTAGGTAACAACCGAGACTAAACTAAGAAAAAACGATTTTTCTCATGTTGCCCCGTATAAAAAATTGTTTATTAAGTCGATTATTAGGTAACAACCGAGACTAAACTAAGAAAAAACGATTTTTCTCATGTTGCCCCGTATAATATTATATTACATTCTATCTATGTATACCAATGTCTACTTTCCTTAAAACATTTAAAAAATTAACACAACCCATTCTTTCTAATCTCTTAATTGTGGGGTTTTTCATGCCAACATTGATGCATGCATACTATTTTTATCAATTTTAAACTTGCTGCTTCATAAGTTAAAAACATGAAAAATTAACACAACCCGTTCTTTCTAATCTCTTAATTGTGGGGTTTTTCATGCCAACATTGATGCATGCATACTATTTTTATCAATTTTAAACTTGCTGCTTCATAAGTTAAAAACATGTCACGTTGGTCACGTATAATGTATGTTTGCTTTTGTTCCGGCAAGGAATCTATTTGTGGCACCAACATGCTTAATGTTGTCTCTTGGGTAAATACAAACTCGTTAAACTATCGTGTTACGATAAATCTGCACGTATGTTCCACGTTCTGAAACCTAAAAATCTGATGTTTAACCAAGTAATAAAAATATGATTAGGTAATTACAATTTGATGACCCTTTTTCTGTTACGATTTCAGTGCAACTATTGCATGATGGTTTGGCGTTCGTATAAAATCAGTTGCACAATAGTTTCATGCACCGCCAGTTTTACACTGTAACGCAACTTTCGCTTACTTCCTCATTAAGATTTTTCAAAATGGTAAGACATGCTTTACTTATTTAATTTGCCAAATCAAATTATCCAGAAACAAACATTTTTACTATAAAATTTAATTTGTAGAAAGTTTATTACGTACTCACCGTCCTGCTTCTCATCTATCATGCTGAAGCCGCAACTAAGGTTGTTCGTGTAGATGTTCCAACCAAAGTTTTTGTGGTAGAGCCAGAGCAACCAGAGCCAGCGCCAACAGAATCAGAGGTTGAGGTCATTACAACTTCAACAGAGCCTCCAGCTCCAGAGCCCTCAGAGGCAACGACAGTCCCTGACTCGGACGCAAATTTCATCGTCAACTCAACTGATATTCGAACTGGGGAGCAACAGATTTTTCGCTGGGGAGGTTGCGGTTACAAGGGATTGTGCGGAGGCCGATAAAATCAGAGGAATGCAAACACTGATCATATTCAAGTTCAAGTCTTAATGCATATATCGTCAATAAATAACTGTTGACTATAGCAAATGCATTATTTTTTAATATGTTTTATTATTGCTTTCTTTCTTTTCTGAATAAACTTCACGATGGTCATCCCCAAACATAATCTGCATTTTCATTATAATATATTTTTTCACTTAACTTAATAATAATATCAATATCGTTTTACCATCCCCGGAGGGAAACGTCTCTTTCAGCTACAATCCCAAATTTTCAAAGAACGACGATTTTTTATTTCATTGACATCAGTCTGCTCATTTTAGCTTGCAATTTTGTATAAATTAACTCGGAACAAAAGTAAGACCTGTTACAAATTTGGATTTTTTGACAGTACCGCGTATAATGATAACACTACATCTAAATGTTCGCTTAAAATATTTTGTTATAAATACCTACAACAGATAAATTAATTAGCATTAATAAGTTTGCATATCTCAGGTTGGCAGTGTATGTTTCATTGCTCAAGAAATCACCTTAATCGCTAATCACCATCGTTCATCTCCTTGTATTTTGTTTAAAACTACATAGTTTGTAATAATTTATCTCCCTAAACACCACTACTGCAAGTATATATATCCATAAATATTTAAGTTAGCGTGAATTTATACATGTAGGAAAAGCGACAGCATTCCTAAATAAATATTGACAATTACGGCCTTATAAAGACGAGGATTTGTTCATACAGAATAATATTTTTTCCTTAGAAACTAAAATATTTAGACAAAGATTTATCAAAGTTTTAGCCTGATAATTATTTTTGATAAAAACGAAAATTTACCACTGCTACTTAGGCTAAAATTAAATATTTACAAATTAAAGTAAACACTCTTCAAAGGTAAACCTCATCAGCAACCGTTCGCTATTCCTCCGATTGCGCATTGTCGTTTTTGTGAAATTTTACAATTAAATTAAAATGTAATAACAATTTGTTTTTCTATTTTTACTATAAACCAAAGGTAAGGGCTGCACACAACTTAATTATTATTAAATCTATCGTTAAACCTGAAAAATACTGAAAATAATAATAAAAAGAACAACTAATAGTGGATTATTGCTAGTTAGTAGCTTTTTAAATCAAATTTTAAATCACTACATGTAAGTTACCACCATCATCACTGAACCCGTAGTGACATTTACCAACGAAAGTTTGTGAAGAACCAATCGCGAGAGATCTCCGGTTTCAAAAAATGCTTGTGTGTTTAATTGTCATGGATCATTACAAATAATTTATATGAAATTTATACTATTATTATTATTAAGTACTGTTTCCCATGAGCTAACTCATGAACCAAAACTACATGAACAGTTATCTTACTAACTACAATATAAAAATGGCTTGAAGGCTTATAAATATTTGAATCGTATCATCATGGATATTTGTAACTTATATTTCTAATAATAATAATAATAATTGTAAGACTGAGATTTCAGGAAGAGATATTTTGTCATTAAAACACGAAGTTGTTGTGTCGTGTTTGGTACAACCCATGCATGGAAGTACGTTACAGTATGAGAAGAAAGTTATACAATAGTTATTTACTTTGGCAGTGTTCTTTATATGTAGATCAATAATAATAATCGACACCTTAATATATGAGACCAGCTTGAACTCACATTAACGGCAGGATAATTAACATAGTATTTTTCTTTACCATGTAGTACATAGATACATCATAAATAATATATATGGCTACCTTTAATGTAGTTATATATTATTATTTAATTTTTCCGTAGACGTGTGTAAATAGGTAAACAGGCGGGCGGTATATCGCCAGTAGCATAATAATTCTGACTTGTTACAAACAAGATAACAACTTAATAAACTGTTAAAAATAATGACTATACGAGTTAAACGTATGAGAGAGATGTGACATGACGTTATAGTAATCAACTGTACATAATATAATAATAACAACAACAATCACTTATATCAAATCATATCACTAATGAATAGATTAGTATACGTCTTGTGTACATCAAGTTTTTTTTGTGTGATTGGGGGTGTCAAGCGAGCAAAAGACAAAATAACGTACTTTGTTCTTGTAAACTTTAGTTTATAGTAGTAGGTAATTGCAATCGCAAGCCCTTGATCACTCCAGATTCTCCTGAGTTCTGAAAAATTGAGCAAATAAAAATATTCTAAACGTTATTGTTGTGTGCTTGTAGCGCTGCTGTTGCTGTGTGCTGCTATAATATTCCTAAACCATTTGTTTGACGGGAACACGGCCATTCTGTTGAGGGGATAGATTATCGTTGGAAGAGCTGCTGGAAGCATCACCTCCTCCCCCCATGCTATTTTCACTGAGAATTCCATGTTGAGCCTGATAGTGAGCCCTCATATTGGCCACTTTAGAGAAAGACTTGTTGCACACAGGACATCGGGTGGCACCAGTGTGTGACTTTTTATGATCGTTGAGTGAACGGTGGTGCACGTATCGCTTGCCACAAATGTCGCATACGTAAGGGGCTGCAAGGCCAGTTGGCTCGCCTTTCGTGCTAGTATTGCTATTGCTGGAAGACCCGGGAGATGACTGAACAGCAATGGCACTAACCCTATTGGAGGTGAATCCTCCATTTCCGTCGTTTTTAAGGGCCTCCGTTCCACCATTACTGCTTATAAGACTAAGCACGTTCTGTTGGAGAAGTTGTTGCGTCAAGGAGAAACTAGGAGTACTCATCTCACTAGCAGATGTAGGTGGAGCAGTACCTGACTGACTCAGCATTGCAGGACTAGACTGACTCAGGTCTTCAGCAGTTGCAACAACAGGTACCTTGGTAGCAATTCCACCTCGAGAGTTATTAATCGTACCATTTACTACCGCCGTATTACGATAATTAAGTGGTTGCTGCTGTTGCGTTAAGTTGAGACTCATATTCATATTGCCACCGCTTCCTTTCATCAAGTTTGGCATAATGCGACCTTTTTGTTGCTGATGAGCTTGCATAAGAATCGAACCATTTCCATTCAAACATCTTTTCTGTTGTTGGTGGAGTTGACGACCATCATCGTCTTCATCAGTGCCCTGTAGTGATTCGGCGGAGCCGTCATCCAGATAATGACGATCTCTTGTATCCTCGTGCGAGCTGTTGCTTCTTGAGTCATGGCTGCTGCTGCTATGAGCACTTTGCAACGGTGCATACTTGATAATTCTATCCTGGTGATCATGATGTGGTTGTTGTTGCTGCTGGTAAAGATGTTGGTAGCCAATATTTCCACCTCCTCCAGAGCTAAGAGATCTGGAACTTAAACGGCTCCTCAGTTTGCTAGAATTACCGTTTCCGTTGGTGGTCGTCACCACAATCCCATTTGTATGGGCCCAGTTAGCTGGTGAGCTTGCATATGTGAGATCTGATCGGGACAAGTGGCCGTTATGATGATGACGTCCGTTAACTGCAAAATCCATATATCATTTTTGTTAAATAGTTTAAAAAAATTATTGACTGAAATTTACAAGGCAAAGAAAAGAAGTTCTCATAGCAGAAAGAAAGGAGGAAAAACGGCGAAGAAGGAAAATTTGAAACATGAGTCAATATACTTGTCAATATGCATAACGAAATAATTGCAACGTCTACTTCAAAATTATAAAGTTCTCAATTTAATATTTTCTTTTATTTCTCAAACAGTTTGCAGCCTTTATTGCTAATATTAATTGCATTAAAATTCACATTGTAATTTTCTAAATGTGCACGTTTGGCTATTAAACCCATTAAACCAAAGTCAAACCGCTTGGCAAATAAATTATTTATTCTTAATCCTAAAGTTCTAACTCAAAAAAATTAAATTTATAGTAAATATTTGTAACTTTTAACATTTCAACAGAATTAATGCAAATACTAAGTTAAGTTTAAAAACAGAGTAATAGAATGATTGATTAAAATTCTAAAAAGAGATCTTTCTATAGTTTGTGACTTGTTGTGGTACAAGTATTTGTTTGTTTGGTTCAGTAAATTCCATGTACGGAGGCAAATGTACAAGATTAATGATTAATCTCAAATTATTTATAGGCATTATATGGACACCATTAAACGTATGTAGTTTAGTAATTATTTGCGTTTGTAATCAAATTTTCAACTTGTCATTTACAAATTGGCGAGAAAATGACTTGGTGAAGATGATGCTGAAAACGATGAAGTCGTCACCGGAAAAACTTGCTGCTGTTGTTGAACTTCCAAGAGATTTCTATGCACTGTAGCCATATGCCGTTTTAAATCCCTCTGTCTGCTCATGACAGTGCCACAGATATTACAAGCGTTCTCATTGCCTTCGTGAATTTTTATGTGTGATTCACACGATGCCTTTAACTTGTACTTCTTTTCACAATACGGACACACGAAAGCTTCTTCGCCGTCCACATGAAGAAAAATGGGTGACTGAATGCATTTACTGGAGACCCCTGCGATAGCTCCACCACTAATATTAACGGATGAACTTGAGTCAATAGCACTGCTTCTCCCCCCACTACCCAAAATATTTTCTTCGTAATCGTCCGTGGATACCCCTTCGTTCAAAATGATCACTGGAGAAGATGGAACTCTACCACTATGCACAGTTGTCGCTTCTGAAATTGCCACTGGGAAACCACTACTACCACCGCGTTTTTGAAGTATATTAGGTTTTCGCAATGAAGAATCACCACTAACGAGCTGCATGGACACTTTTTTGCAAGCTACCTTCTTGCGTGGGGAAGTGTGTTCCTGTAGTAATGCTGGATGTAGTTGTGCAGACAGAGAAGAGGACAGAGGCACAGGCGTAGTACTGCCATCCTCATATTCTTCCAGCACTACAACGTAGTCAGAAGAATGATCTGATTTGAAGTCATTTGTATTCTCAATTAACTCCGGATAATGACCCTCCCACTCCCCCTCAAGACTTTCCTCGTGCTCAACCAAGTCCTTGAGGGGTTTTATGTGAATATTTCCACCTCCATCAGAACTTTCGTCGATACTAACACTTTTGCTCCTGTCAAGTAATTTTGAAGCCGATCTTTGATGCTGAGAAGAACGAATGCAATGACTCTTTATGATTTTGATTCGATTGGCTACGCCTCTCATTTCCACAGCAAGTTCCTCCTGCTCATCATTGTCCTCACCAATATCACCATCCATTTTTTTAGAAGCTGAGGAGGAGCCCATTGACATTTTTTCTCCGATTCCATCATCTTCTGCAACACAATAGTCAACGAGAAATTTCTCATGCAAAAGCGACTCTTCTATAGTTTTTGGACAACTACGTGGTAAGCAAATCTTTACGAGTGAAAAATACAATTTTAAGTGTATAAAATATAAACGTGTAATCTACAACAACAATCTTGGCTGACGTATGTGGCTGTTGTGACACCTAACTCACATAATATATAAATGTACGACCCGTTAGAAGCCCTGCCTCTTAACATAAGAGCGCCTTGGAGGACACAATGCATTCCCATTATGAACATTAATGATATGCATTCGCAGGTTGCCAACAGTACTTAAAATCTTTTCACAGAAAGGACATCCCGTTTCACCAAAATGAAGACGTTTGTGCGCCGTGAGATTAGTACGAAGTGTGAATGTCTTGTTGCAAATATCGCATCGATTCTCTTCATTCCCTCCACCAGAAGAAGCTGCTGCGTTTCCGTTGTGAATACCTCCACTGACAGCACTACCAGACGAAGATCCCCGACTATTGCCCTGCTGTGAAGACATTGTCATTGAGGAGGATTGATAAGGAGTGGAGGGTTCTCCTAACGGATCAAGATATATGGAACCACCAAGAGAGATTCGAGAAGAGGAACTGGTCATAGCACAAGAGGAACCAAATGCCGATGAGGCAGATGATGGTCTTTGAATAGAAATGGAAGGGGAAGGAAGAATTTGAATGCCTCCAATCATTTCTCCTCCACTACTATCTAAACTGTTTCTCCTACTTGAGGAGGACGCTCCACAACTACTAATTATATCTCGCTGAGATTGCTGCTGCTGTTGTTGTTGCTGCATTTGATCATCGACAGGAAATATTGAACCAATCTGGAATTGATCTGGATCTAACGGTTGCAAATCAAAGCAAGCTTCATCTTCCTCATCATCACTGAGAAGAGTAATGGGCATTATTGGCTCAGGAGAATTAAACGCAGAACTGTGAATATCATTGGCGTCAGAAGGTCCACAGATGGAAACCGTTGCCGCTGATGCAGAATCATTGAAACTACCTGAAGATACGTGATTGTGATTATCTTCCTTCAAGATTTGACTTTCATTTTGAGATCCAACTCCTCCTCTCCCTGTTCCCTCTGCAGTTT
This sequence comes from Sinhomidia bicolor, assembly GCA_027743785.1. Taxonomy (NCBI): domain Eukaryota; kingdom Metazoa; phylum Arthropoda; class Collembola; order Entomobryomorpha; family Entomobryidae; genus Sinhomidia; species Sinhomidia bicolor. The sequence continues at coordinate 25,581 of JAHZMT010000354.1, forward strand.
GCTCGACATCTACAAGGGGAAAACAACAGCCACTTCTCAGAGCAAGTATGATGGATCACCTCAATCAGCGCCACAAATGAACATTACTACGCCATGCCCCTGCGTGCGTTGTTAGATCAAACATTATGTAAGTGAATGTCTTAGCTAGTAGACTGACTGTACTAAAAACCATGAGGTTGCGATTTATTCCGTTTTAAAAAAATCAGTATCTTCGTTTCAAAACACAATTCCAGCTATAAAAATAAAAAGTAAATGACCCTTGGCTTTGCAAATTTTTTTACGGTAAATTTCGACATTGAAATTTGGCTCTATTTTATACAAGTGCGTGTTTAAAGGTTTACATAATGTTGTTTAATCAATACTAAAGCTACTGGTATCACAAGTATGAGGATGACGAAGAACAAAGGAGCCACTATTTATTTTGACCACTCTTCCTCGACAATGCATCTTATAGCACCTCCATGAGTTTGCCTCTGCCGCAGGCACTGCATGTCTACTCCGCAACTGAACGTACGAGTGAGTACCAATGAATAGTTTAGGGTGCCCTTTTCGACTGACCCCCATTAAAACTTCCTCCCCTCCTCCATCACCATCTTCCATAGATGTACTTTGCTGCTGCCCAACCGACCAAGTGGCAGTTGTAGTATGAGAAGAAGCGGATGTCGCACAAGCAGAAATGAGGAAAGGGTCTGGAGGAGAATGTGTAGCAGTAGCAGAAGTGCCCTCGTCAGCTCTGGCACTTGCACCAACAGCAGCGCCTTGAGATTGATTTGAGCTTGCCCCACCTATCACCACCAACTCCACAGGTCCGATCATTCGTATCATCCCAAGCCCTATTCAGGAAAATGCAGGATGCCTCAACATTAAATTACGAACAATTTCACACGAGGAGAGTATCAAAATATACGCTTTTCGGTGGCAAAACCTACTATGCTGATCCAGTCAAAATGCAACCTAGCTATGATTAACAAGATGGGATTAATGTACATGGATAAGTGGATGCGATATATTGCTAACTATTTTTGAAATTCGAATAGACCAGCAATCCCTTGTTCCAACACGAACGTGCAGTAGTTTTTATTTTAACAAAAAATAAAATAGATCAAGAACGAAAAAAAATTATAATGTGTAGGTAAGTGCATATTAGTTAAAAATAAACACAAAGGCAAAATAAGATGTTAATAAGGAGAATAACAAACCAAAACAAAAGATAATTAATAACTAAAATATGACGATATCATCACATGCTTGTGCATAGATTCGTTAATACCAACAACTGCTATTTGCTAACACAAAAACTCAATATAACTACTCTAATAAAATCTACAACTGAGTAGGTATACCTTAAAAATTAAATTAACAAAAATAAGGATTTTCCAACTTAAAACTAGCTGTTTCTTAACTATGGAATATGAACCAAAATTACAATAGTTGTTATATATAATTCAACTAAAAATTAA